>STGP01009189.1:0-15715 GCA_004918865.1 Caryocar brasiliense | reverse complement strand
AATAATCATAGTGCAGTCATAAATGGCAGAAATACCCCTAAAGTTTCCTTTTACATTTGAAATAACTTCATCTCACCTGTCGAATTACTTTTCACACTTTCATTTCTAAAAGCATATCTTTTAATAACATTCAATAGTTTATAAACAGTTTTCTTATTGTTTTCCATCTCAGTATTGTCATGTTGATAGTGAGGATTCAACCAATACCCAAGTGCATAAAGATTCTTGTATAATTAGGTATCATGTCACCTATCAATAATTTCTATATATAGGTTTATTTCCCCTCTTATAAAACCTCAATATTTTCTTTCTAGCAATAGTGAAGGAACATATAAATATATGACACATATGAAGTGTTAATTTATAAAGTGAATAGCTTTTGGTAAAGTGACATTAAGAGGTGTCGTTGCATGCAAAAAAGTTACATGCAAAGATTGTGTCAATTTTTATAAGAAACAAAATCAAATGGATGTATTGTTTCATAAATTAAAGGGTATATAGCAAAAGGATATGACTTTTTACATTAGAGACACAAATGGAGAGTTATGTCTATTAAGTCAATGAACATGACTCCATTGATTTTGCCTATAAATAAAGACCTTGAGTAAGGTCATTTGGCATCAATTTGTAGAGAAAAAGGTTCTCCTAGATAGGAAAATTTCTTACCAAAATTCTTTCAAAGTTAAAAAGCTAGTGTGCTATTTTTTTTTTTGTCCTTCATACTACAAGGCTCTTTTCTTAAGTTTTTGCTGAAGAATCTGTTTTTTTGCTCCAAGATGTAACATTTAAATTGTGAATTATTAATATAATTCATGTTTTATAACATGTGATTATGTTACAACTTATGAAAGAAGTGATTAAAGTATTGATCTTGGCTAAAACATAACTTTGATTTATGTTTCATGTAAAAGTGCAAGATGATCCTAGAAATTATGGTCTGTAGGATAGAAATTATGTTTTCCAACATTGGTATTAGAGCCATGATACTTGTTTTCAAATTTTTAATATAATCTTTACGTGAAAATTATGATTAATTGTAAGGATTACATAATCAACTATTACGTTCTAAAAGCTGCTAAATAGGGTAATTTCGAACCAACTTAAAATCATAAATGTTATGAGTTAATGAACATAATATATGTTTGTGGAAAGCATGTAATATAGACTATAACATAAAATTGTTGTTATTCATTTATGTGAATGTAAGTGGGAGATATAGGTCTTCAAAGATAGTAAGTCAAAATTGTCAAAAAATTGACCTTTTTAATGTTTAAACTCAATTTATACCCTAAATGTTGATTAATCTAAAAATTGACTATAGAAATGAATGAGTAAAATCCCAAAGAATGATTCTACAGAAGATGGTGAAAAAAGTCCCTCTCTAAAGTGGAACATGGGCTTATATGCAATATATTTGACGTAATTAATGCATATAAAGATTGGTACGTATATGAATGGTTTTATATGGTTATTTGTAAGTATATATCTCTTATGTTTGTATATTGTATTTTTTATGTCAATATGTTAAATGCTAAGAATATTGTCGCCGAACTTAACAAAGTTGATAAGCTCAATCGGGACAATTATGAGATTTGAAAAATGAAAATTCAATATGTATTAGAAAAGTAAGAGGCTCTTAAGGCTTTAAATATGTTCATGAATGTACCAAAGGAGAGTACCTCATCTCAAGTGAGACGAGATGAGGAGGTTTATAAGGCTTAGAGAAGGAAGAGCTCCTTGGCCCACATCACCTTGCCAAGGAGCATAGATGATGACATTATGTGGGAATTTAGGAAGTATGACAATATAAGGGATATGTGGTCTGCTCTTAAAAAGAAGTTTGGTCATACTTTCATAGCCAAGTTAAGGGCTTAACTATTAAGTTTGATACTTACAAGAAGTGTGCCGATCATGACATGAAGAAGCACTTGCACTATATGTCAAATATGGTAAATGAAATAAGGGACGTCGGTCACGAGTTCGCCAATGAACAACAAGTGCAGGCCGTGATCTGTTCCCTTACCCAAAGTTAGGAGTACATGAAGATGCATTTCACTCACAATGTTAACATTAAGACACTGGAAAATGCTAGACATCATTTGGAGCTTAAGGATTAGTGCCTTAGCTCCAATAAAGAGGGTAAAACAACGTACTTACATAGTTTTAGTTCAAGAAGTGAACAAGGGTGAAAAAGAAAGCTAGGTGTATCTAACGATGTTAAGGGGAAGGGTCAAGCCTCAAAGAGACCCAAGTTTAATCAATAATGGAAGGCTCAAAGGACTTTTAAGAAGAAGAAAAAAAACTTGGCAAAGATCAAGTGCTTCAATTGTAGAGCCATGGAACACTTTGCTTGTGATTGCATCGAGAAAAATAAGGTATGTAACCTTTACATATTAAAGTATTCAATTTATGTTGCTAATTCGATTTTTCTAATTGAACATCATCCTTTGTGGATTGTAGACTCAGAAGCAACCGACCATATCGCAAAAGATTGTGAAGCCTTTGTAGAATTTTGACGAATCACACGTGGTTTAAAGTGGATCTATGTAGGAGACAACTCCAAGATAAAGGTGCTTGGGATTGGTATATGTAAACTTGACTTGCATTTTAGCTATATAATACATTATTTGCACTCAACATTTGTAGAAATTTAATTTTGGTTGTAAAATTGATTAAACTTAGTTTTAATTTAAATTTTTATAAATATGGAGTTAACTTAGTTTTAGATCAAATCTTGTATGGTATTTGTAAATTCCAAAATAGTTTAATTGTGTTATTAGTAAATAATAATATTTGCCCGATAAGTTTAAATAAATATGTGATAAAAAAGAAATAAAATGTTACTTGACTATTCCTTATACATTGCAACAAAATAGTGTTGCGGAAAGAAGAAATATAACCTTGCTAGAAATGGTTAGGTCCGTGATGGTACAAGCAAACTTACCTATCACCTATTAGAATGATGCTTTACTTACCATTCCCTATGTACTTAACTGTATGCCTTCTAAGTTAGTTACAAGTAATCTATATGAGCTATGGATGAAACGCAAACCCGATTTAAGTTTATTAAAACATTGGGGTTCTACCGCTTTTGTTCATAATTCTTCCCATCGATTTGAAAAATTTGGTCTAAGGGGAAGGAAATGTATCTTTATTAGATACTTTGAATACTCCAAAAGGTATTGTTCATTGGTGAACATGAAAGCGAAATGCTAACTGAATTAGAATCATGAGATTTCACATTTTTGAAGAATGAGTTTCCAAGAAGCGGTAAAATAAGTCGTGGCTTATCATTATTTGAGATAGAGAATCAGCTAGTTTCGATAGCTCAAAATCAAATGAATATGCATCCAAGTAAGAGTGCATTAGGTGATGTCAAATTAGTTCCTAATGTTATCAATAATATAGATCTATTTGATGAAGTTAGTCCAATTGGGAGTAACATGGACATTGATAATGAATCAATGTTACAATCTTAATTACGACGACTGAGTCATTTTGAGATTGAAGATGAAGGATTGATTGTTACCCCATAAAATAATGAAGAGCCTAGAAATGTAAATAAGGCTCTCACATGCCCCAATAACAATAATGGATTAAAACAATAGGAGAAGAAATAGAGTCCAAGCACACAAACCAAGTTTAAGACTTGGTTAATTTACCTTTGGGATGCAAGGCTATTGAGAACAAGTGAGTCCTCAAAGTCAAGTGTAAGGCCGATGGAAGCATCAAAAGATATAAAGCTCGCCTTGTAGTTAAGGGGTATATACAAAAGGAAAGGATTGACTTTGATGAGACATTCTAACTTGTACAATTTACCTCTGTTAGACTAATTTTGTCACTTGTTGCTAGTTTGGAGCTTGAATTATATAAAATGGATGCAAAGACCGTATTTCTCAATAGAGAAGAAGAAATCTATATAAAGTAACCTATAGGTTTCATTAACCATAATCAATAGCACAAAGTGTGCCAGTTTAAAAGATCAAATTTTCCATACAAGAAACAAAATCAAATGGATGTATTGTTTCATAAACTAAAGGGTGTGTAGCAAAAGGATATGATGTTTTGCATTAGAGACACAAATGGAGAGTTATGCCCATTAAGTTAATGGACATCACTCTATTGATTTTTCCTATAAATAAAGACCTTGAGTAAGGTCATTTGGCCTCAATTTCTAAAGAAAAAGATTCTCTTAGATAGGCAAATTTCTTACGAAAATTCTTTCAAAGTTAAAATGCTAGTGTGCTGGTTTTTTTTTTTTGTCCTTTATATTATAAGGCTTTTTCTTCACGTTTTTTGTGAAGAATCTCTTTCTTGCTCTAAGAGGTAACATATAAACTATGAATTATCAATATAATTTATGTTTTATAATATGTGATTACGTTACGACTTGTAAAACAAGTGATTAGAGTATTGATCTTAACTAAAACATAACTTTGGTTTATGTTTTATGCAAAAGTACATGATGATCCCATAAATTATGGCTTCTAGGATGGAAATTATATTTTTGAGCATTGGTATTAGAGCCATGATACTTGTTTTCAAGTTTTTAATGTAATATTTAGGTGAAAATTATGATTAATTATAAGGATTACATATTAACTATTATGTTATAAAAGTTGCTGAATAAGGTAACTTCGAACCAACTTAAAATCATACATGTTATGAGTTAATGAACATAATATATGTTTCTGGAAAATATTTAATATGAATTATAACATGTAATCAGTGTAATTCATTTATGTGAATACATATAGGAATGTAGGTCTCTAAAGATAGCAAATCAAAATTGTCAAAAAATTGACCTTTTTAATTTTTAAACATAATTTATGCCCTAAATGTTAATTAATTTGAAAATTGATCACCAAATGAATGAGTAAAATCCTTAGGGATGATTTTGGAGAAGATGGTGAAAAAAGTCACTGTCTAAAGTAGAACACGGACTGCCCGTGTAATTCTCCAAAACATACAGAGGCTGTGTTTCTAAAATGTATAAAATTATGTAGAATTTTATAATAGCATTAGCATGTTATCTTATACGGGCAGACCGTGTAATCTTCTATTTCTCCCAAAACACATTTTTGGATTTACATGGGCAAACCTCGCTTTTTTTCTCTATTTATATTTTCTTAATAAAAATTTACACAGTCAAGTCATGTAAGTAGTTAAAAAAGACGGGTATACCATATAGCATAAATATAATCAAAAGTTGGAAAACATGGTCAGGCTGTATAAATAGATATAGCTATGTAATAAAATACGGGCAAACCGTGTAAACCTAAAAAAAATATATGGGCCATGTAAATGAAACATAATTAAAAAGTACATTACACGAGCTGGCCGTGTAATTTATAATCAAAGAATTTTTTAGATTTTTAAAGGGATTAGTTTCTAATATATTTAAGAAGCATATTTAATAATCAATATAAGATTAATATTGCAAATTGAAATTTAAAATGTCATAAATCTTAGTGATTTAGAGTTTATGTGTCATATCCAATATTTATTATTAAATATGTTTTAACTTGTTCTTAAATTGTATGCAATTTGAGATGAGAATCTTGATGTTGTTAATTGTGTTGAGTATGTTGCATGTTAGTACTTAAATACTGATTGAGAACTTAATGAACTTTTGATTTTAAGGCTTATATGTAATATATTTAACATAATTTATGCATATAAAGATTAGTATATATAAAAATGATTTTGTATGGTTATTTGCAAGTATAAGTCTCTTATGTTTGTATATTGTATTTATTATGTCAGTAGGTTAAATGCTAAGAATATTATCACCAAGCTTAACAAAAGTGATAAGCTCAATATGGACAATTATGAGATTTGGAGCATGAAAATCCAATATGTATTAGAAGAGCAAGATGCTCTTGAGGCTCTAAATATACTCATGGATATACTTGAAGAGGGTACATTATCTTAAGTGGGATAAGATAGGGAGGTTTATAAGGCCTAGAGAAAAAAAAAGCTCCTTGGCCTGCATCACCTTATTAAGTAGCATGGATGATGACATTATGTGGGAATTTAGGAAGCATGACAATATGAGGGACATCTGGTTTACTTTTAAAGATAAGTTTGGCCATACTTCCTTAGCCAAGTTTAGGGCACTAACTATTAACTTTGATACTTACAAGAAGTGCCCTGATCACAATATGAAGAAGCACTTATGCCATATGTCAAATATGGTAAATGAATTAAGGGACGTCGGTTATGAGTTGACTGATGAACAACAAGTACAATCGTGATTCACTCCCTTCCTTAAAGTTGGGAGTATATGAAGATGTACCTTACTCACAATGTTAACATTAAGACATTGAAGGACGTTAGGTGTCATTTGGAGTTTGAGGATGAGCGCCTTAGCTCCAATAAAGAGTGTACCTAGCTAGTTCTAGTTCAAGAAGTGGACAAGAACGAAAAAGAAAGCTAGGTGATTCTAATAAAGCTAAGGGGAGGGGTCAATCCTAAAAAAGACCTAAGTTTAATCAATAATGAAAGGCTCTAGGGACTTTCAAGAAGAATAAAAACTTGACAAAGATCAATTGCTTCATTTATGGAGCCAAGGGGTTTTTTGCTCGTGATTACACCAAGCAAAAGAAGGAGGTGTGTGACCTTTTCACATTAAAGTGTTTAATTGATGTTATCAGTTCAATTTTTCTAATTGAACCTCATCCTTTGTGGATTTAGACTTGGGAGCAACCAACCACATAGCGAAGGAGTGTGAAGCCTTCACAGAATTTCCATAAATCACACATAATTCAAAGTGGATCTATGTAGGAGACAACTCCAAGGTGGAGGTACTTAGGATTCGTACATGTAAACTTGACTTGTATGATGGACGAACCCTTTATCTACATGATGTATTATTGCACCCAACATTTGTCGAAATTTGATTTCGGTTGTAAAGTTGATTAAACTATTTCTTAATTTAAATTCTTATGAATATGAAATTAACTTATTTTTAGATCAAGTCTTCTATGGTATCGGTCAATTCTAAAATAGTTTAATTGTGTTAAACAATAATATTAAAATAATGTTATTTTTTTCCATTTTACATCTTCTTTAAATGTGAATGTGAATGATGTTAAATTATGGTATACTAGGCTTAATCAAATTGACCAAAATAGAATAAACTGTTTAGTCAAAAAGGGCTTACTCAATAATTTAAATAAAGTAGAAATATCCATTTGTGATTATTGCCAAGTGGGAAAAATGCAAGAAAACTATTTGAAAAGCCTTCAAAAGCCAAGGTTGCATTGCAATTAATCTATTCCAACATTTTTGGTCCTATGAATGTAAGGACTAGGCATGGTTCTAATTATTTCATCACGTTTGTTAATGACTTTACTCGATATAAGTATATGTACTTGATTTCTCATAAATCTGGAGTGATAAGTTGCTTTATTAAGTTTATTAACTTAGTTAGGAATCAATTAAACACTAAGATAAAGTGTTTAAGAACCGATCGAGGAAGAGAGTATTTGTCTAATGAGTTTAGACAAATATGTGGTGAAAAGAGAATAGAACATCAATTGACTATTCCTCATATACCGTAACATAATGGTGTTATAGAAAGAAAAAATAGAACCTTTTTAGGAATGGTTAAGTCTATAATGGTATAAGCAAAACTCACCTATCACATGTTAGGGTGATGCTTTACTTACTGCTACCTATATATTTAACTGTATACCTTTTAAGTCGGTTACAAGTACTCTATATACATTATAGACGAATCACAAACCCGATTTGAGTTTACTAAAACTTTAAGGTTGTGTCGCTTTTGTCCATAAACCTTTCCGTTAATTTGGAAAATTAGGTCCAAGGGGAAGGAAATATATCTTTGTTAGATACTCCGAACACTTTAAAGGGTATACATTCATTAGTGAACATGAAAGCGAAATGGTAACTAAATTAGAATCATTAGATGTCACATTCTTGGAGAATGAGTTTCTAAGGAGGGGTGAAATAAATCTGACTTATCATTATTTGAGATAGAGAATCAGTTACCTTCTGTAACTCAAAATTAAATGGATATGCATCCAAGTAGGAGTGCATTGGGTGATGTGGGATTAGTTCTTAATGTTACCAATAATATGGATCTATTTGATAAAGCTATTCCAACTAGGAGTAAAATGGACATTGAAAATAAATCAACATTACAATCTTAATTGCGATGATTGAGTCAACCTCACATCCCTCATTATTGTTTTAAGATTGAAGATAAATGGATTAAAGCAATAGGAGAAGAAATGGAGTCTAAGTGCATAAGCCAAGTTTGGGACTTGGTTAATTTACCTTTGGGACGCAAGGCTGTTGGGAATAAGCGGATTTTCAAACTTAAGCATAAGGCCAATGGTAATATCAAAAGATATAAAGCTCACCTTGTAGTACGAGATATACACAAAAGGAAGGGATTGACTGTGATGAGACATTATCACCTTTTGTATGGTTTACCTCTATTAGACTAATCTTGTCACTTGTGGCTAGTTTGGATCTTGAATTACATTAAATAGATGTAAAGATTGCATTTCTCAATTGAGAACTAAAAGAAGAAATCTATATGGAGCAACCTCTAGGTTTTATTGATCGTGGTTAAGAGCACAAAGTGTGCCGGCTTAAAAGATCAATTTATGGTCTTGAGCAATCTTCTAGGCAATGGTATATATATTTTCATAATGAAATCATATCGTTTGATTTTAACATGATTAACGAAGAACATTGCATATATACTAAAAGATCCAAACATATGTTTATGTCTTATCTTGTTATGTAGATGACATACTTATAACCAGTAGTGGTGTAAAGTTTGTCAAAGAAATTAAGGAGTGGCTTTCTTCTAGATTTGCGATGAAAGGCATGGATGATGCTACATATATTCTTAGAGTTAAGATTTCAAGAGATTATCCAAGATTATTATCTCTTTCATAAGAATCTTATATTAATAAGATTATTGAATGATTTAATACACAAGATTGCAAACCCGTTAAGACTCCTATTTCTAGAGGTAAAGATCTTAGCCAAAGGATATGTCATAAGACTCAATCAAAAAGGGAATAAACGAGTAAAGTTCCTTATACCAATGTAGTTGGAAGTCTAACGTACACTATAATGTGTTCTAGACCCGATATCTACTATGTCATTGAGCTTGTAAGTTAAGATATCAATCTAACATTGGACAGTAGCATTGGAAGGCGGTAAAAGAATACTTAGGTATATTAAAGGCATAACCGATTATACTTTATGCTATCAAGTAAGGGATTATCATTTACATGATTATTGTAATGCTGATTGGGGAGGTGATTTAGACGAAAGAAAATCCACGTCTGGATATATTTTTTTACTTAGTAATGGCACCATATCATAGAGTAGTAAGAAATAATCATGCATAACCTTATCTACGATGGAAGCTAAATTTGTAGCATTTTTAGCTACTATGCAAGAAGTTGTGTGGCTCAAGCTCTTTCTTGATAATTTGGGAGTATATAATGATGCAATTGAGCTTATAACTATTAATAGTGATAGTCAAATGGCAATAGCATACACTAAAGATCCCAAATACCATGGCAAGACAGAGCATGTTGACATCAAACATAATTTTGTTCAAGGCATGGTTACAGACAAGGAATTGAACATGAAGTACAATTCTTGCAAAGGATGTATTTATTAGACATGTAAAAGCAAAAGGCCTGCATAGAATTTATTGTACTTTACTATTATTTGTTTCTCGAACATGTGCATTGTACCATACATTTGAAATAAATAAAGTATATTTTTCAAAAATCTTTGTAATTGTTTCATATACATATGTGTTATTGATATTTATGTTTTGTACATAAATAATGTTTATAATTTATGTTGTATACATAAGGTGATAAAATTGTATAGTATATCGGATAGATATTAGATTAACCTATTTACACAAGCAATTGCCTTCATTAACTTAGTGATTAATGAAAATAAGACAGTTATAAACTTTTATTATCTAGTGTGATAATAATAAGGGTTCAAAGTTTATAACATGAATGTTGACATACATATGAGTTTGTATAATTATTTTTAATTAAATGTATTTATCTGTCTTAAACGCCATATGTGAGTTTTATTTTTTATATATATTTTTTGAGTAGACATGTGAACTCAATGTTAAATATTATATTCTTTAACTATCATCCGTACAGTATTATATTGATATTACTGAGACATACGCTTTATGGGAAAGGAAAAATACTGTGATACGTGATTCATACCACGTAGGCATTGTTTTAACCAACAAGGGTAAAACAAGTGTTATATCTACTTGTTATTATGCAAAGCCCTGAAGGTTATATGTAATCTTTATTTTGGTACCTTTATAACTCAAATCAGTTTCTTAAGACTAAATTTAGTGGTTGCTTGTAACAACCCAATTTAAGGCCTATAAGTTTTTAGATGAATGCTTAAAAATACTTTGATAAGAAATGTTTTTGCTTTGATACGACTTATGTGCTTTAGTTAAATTATTTAAATAATTTTAAGGTATTATTTTCATACATGGTTTTCATTTATTTTTTTGATAGGCAAAAATATGTGTGATAATTGATAAATATGCCTTAAGGAGACCATAATAAATAATTTAAAATTAGTAAAGATTTGTTTAGGCCCAATAATTTAGAAAAAGGCTTTATTTTTGCTATGTGAATAGTATGGACCTTAGTAAGTAAATTAGTGACTTTAAGGAAAAAAAATAGCCCAATAAGCCCAAAATAAATACATATTTGAAGCCCATATGGAATATGAATAATGGAGGCCCAACATAAGAAAAAAGAAGAAACCTATATTTTTATTAGAAATATAAGGAAGATAAAAAAATATATTTAGCATTGCTATATTGTGTAGACTTCTAATTTGATTAGAAAACTAGTTTAAATTGGAAATTAATCTTCCTATGTCTTATAAAACAAGATAAATCATATAAAATAATGTCCCACGCATTCAAAATTGAAAAGAAATAAGAATGACACATTCTTGACCCAATCTTACTCTTCCAAAGTTCTCTTTGGCAAACTACACACAAACCCCACCAAAATCTTACCCCCAAAAATAATTCAAGATTCTTGCAACACAAACTATCTAGAAGCTTTAGAGGATTAATTAGAGGTTCTTGAAGATCATCTTGGAGTGTTCAAACAAGTTCTGCTAGAGTCCCACAAACTAGGTTTGGTGTTAATGCCGATTTTGTGCTTTGGTTATGCATGCGCAAGCTTGATTGTGACCTCTTATACATGATTTTTTTTTATTATTGATCTTGATTGGTTTTATGATTGAAGTATAATGTCGTAAAATGGTTTAGGAAGGATGTGCCATGTTTTAATGAAGCAAATTTTGAAGGATTTAGACTGAGCCAAATTTTGAAAATCTTATTGTAACTAAGAACACGCCTAGCCCATGTTATTTGGGAAGATAACACTGCCTACCTATGTTATTTAGGGTAGAAACACGGCCTGCCCATGTTTTTAGGACAGAAAGGAGGAAAAAAAAAAAAGAAAGAGAAGAAAGGAAATTTAATGAATCTAATTAATTTTCTTAATCACATAAAACCTAGTAAATGGTTTAAAATGGTTTAATGAACTTAATTTAAGATTTAGTAAAATGTTTGATTGAATTAATGAGACTTAAACCGAAAGTATGAACTTGTTATAATTGATTGTTTATAAGAAAAGCTATTTAAGCATGTTTAAGATTATTTGGATGATATTTGTTATCTTTGAATACATCTTTGATATAGCTTTTGATGATAAAAAAAGGTATGATTATGTATGATTGATTTGATTTGTAGTTGATGTTGCTTTGATAAGCTTTGGCATGATTTGATGAACGTAGTACATCTTAACATGATATGAATCTGATAAGTACGTACTACATCTTGACATGATATGAATTCGATAAGTATGTAGTACATCTTGATTTGATATGATTTTGATGTGTACATAGTGCATTTTGACTTAATATTGATTTGATATGTGCATGGTACATCTTGTTTTGAGTTGATGAACGTATGAAGCATAATTGTTACAATAACTTGATAAGAAATCTTGGACTCATATTATGAGATGAATATTTGATTGATACGTACTCTGTACATCTTGATTTGGCTGTGAAGCATACATATGATAACTCTGAATCATGTCAACAAATGACAACTCCGAATTATATAAATGAATGATGACTCTGAATATTGTGCATTGATGTGATACCATGATTATGAGCATTTTGTTTCACATGTATACATGCATTAAGTCCGGACTACGTACTCCTTGATATATGCTGTAGTACCTCTGTTTTGAAACTTTGGATCTTCGAGTCCCTTCTATGTATGGACTTTGGTCATTATGATATGAGTTCATTTTTTTTATTCTGAGGCTTCAGCTAGCTCTGGGAAGTTTACTTCCAAACTCTGAAATTCTGATAAGGAGTTACCTTCTGTGCATCATTCATACATATTGCATGATCATTGACATTATGGATATTTGAATGGATAGTGATGTATTATGATTGGATGTTAATATGCTATCATTAATGATGATGTTATGATTGATGATAATATTGACATGTTATGATTGATGATGAGTATGAATGTCTTTAAGGTATAATATGATTTTGTTATGTTCTGCTATATAATGATTTTGTTATGCTATATGGTTTGATTTTGCTATGTTATGCTATATGGTATGATTTTACTATATTATACTATATGATATGATTTTGGGTTGATATATATATATTTGATATGACTTTCGCCTATAATCTAGTTTGTTATTGATTGACTTAAGTTGTTGGAATATATTGGTTATGAGATGCTTGGATGAAAGAATGGTAAGTCCAAAAATGCTTCAAGTTGTATGATTTCTTTGGTTTCGAAAGACTTTGCTTGGTTATATGCATGCCACTGAAATGATGATATCTGATGAACTACTATTTTAGATTAGGTTCTACAAATATGATTTTATACTTTGCTTATCATTGAATTATTTAAGATGGACTTTGATTGGAATATATATTTGTTTGATATGCTTGACTATACTAATGGTAAATCTGAATGTGTTTTGAAATATATGATGTTTTGACTTATGTATGACTTGCCATTATTATGAAATGACTTGATTTTGTTATATATGTCAAATATGCCATATTATAAATTGGTTATGAGTTGTTGATTTACTATACATGAAAGTATGCTATATTTGTCATATTTGTTTGTTATTTGTTTAAGTGATTTAGCAGCCATAACCCTGTTTGGCCATTCCGGTGCACCCATTCAGTTTACTGAGGGTAGTTGAATGACTGCCAAGGTTCGCAAAATCATGAGCTATCCCAAGCGTAGGAAATTAGTTTCTCATAAGGATTTGCGTCGGTAATGCTGAAGCGGCACAAGGCACACAACACAACTTATAGTTTAGGATTTTATTGAATTTGCTGGCTATTCATTGTGATGTGTTATTGATATTTTGATGTCCTTTAGATGGCCAAACCCACTACACTTATGTTTATGATTTTCTATTGCTATTAAAATAAAGTATTTATGGCGCTTTGAATAAAGTATATTGCATGTCATGTCTTGTGTGCCTGTAATATGACTAATTAAGGACCAGTAATTAATATTAACTAAAAGAAAAAAAATAAAGTATGTTGCACGTCATTTTCTATTGTTAGCAGACCCGCTTTTCATGTGCTGGATGTGGCACATGTAAAGGAACAAAACCGTGTGGGCCAATGGGCTCAAAGTGGACAATATCCGCTAATGGATTAGGTTGTTACATGAAATGGTATTATAGCTAGTAAAGGCCACCTCTTGAACGGTGTCGGGATAAGTCACCTCTTGAGCGAGGGCGCTCCACCTTAAAAAGTGGGAGGACTTAGCAAAGTGCTATTCTATATCAGCAAAGTACTAGGGGATGCCTGAGTTTATAAGTGGACAGTACCTTATTCCTAGCAGACGAGTTTTCCATATATGGGATGGGGCACACATGGAGGAACAAAATCGTGTGGGCCAATGAGCCTAAAGCAAACAATATTCGCCAGTGAACTGGGCTGCTACATTGCTATTATAGGTTGTTGCCAAAGAACTATGATTGATTTGGCTTAGCCAAGCAATTCTAGAAAAGCAAGTTAAAATGAGGTCAAAAGAATCGTAGGAAAGGAAAGGTCATTAAAAGTTATCACATTTGGTATTCATTGATCGATCATTTATGTTTTCTTAGTATAAAATATAATTATGAACATATATAATTTGAAAAGAGATTGTGAGAGTTGAAATGTGATAAAATGATCTAGGGTATAGCATCCCAAGTCTACTTTTAGATTCACTATTGAATATGCTATCTCTTCCAAATAGGTGAATAGTAAACGAGCTTTCGAGGTATGCACAGGTCACACGGTTTATTTGTTGTATGATATAACAGAAATAAAGATAAGCCTTAACCCAACATGTGTGAGTAGGACATGAAGGAACATATGTATATATAATACACATGAAGTGTTGGTTCATAAAGTGAATAGCTTTTGATAAAGTGACATTAAGAGGTGTCGTTGCATGCAAAGATTGTGTCTTTCCGTATAAGAAACAAAATCAAATGGATGTATTGTTTCATAAATTAAAGGGTGTATAGCAAAAGGATATTACCTTTTGCATTACAAACAAAAATAAAATTATGTCCATTAAGTTAATAAACATAACTCTACTGACCTTGCCTATGAATAAAGACCTTAAGTAAGGTCATTTGGCATCAAATTTTGAATAAAAAGGTTCTCTTAGGTAGGCAAATTTCTTACCAAAATTCTTTCAAAGTTAAAAAGCCAGTGTGCTATTTTTTTGGTCCTTCATACTACAAGGCTCTTTCTTCATATTTTTGGTGAAAAATCTCTTTTTTGCTCCAAGAGATAACATGTAAATTATGAATTATCAATATAATTTGTGTTTTATAATAATAATAATAAACCAAGTATCGAGACCTACGATCTTCCCCTTACCCAACCTTATTTCTCTCTTTCTCCTCCTCCTCCCCTTCCTTCTCCTAAACGAAGGTTTTTGGCCTATGATTTTAAGCAAACATGATGCTAATGTCTCTCTCAACAAAATAAGGATTTCATTGACAAAGTTGGTTGCGATTTATGAGATCAAGACTGTAAGCATTAAAAAGAAAAAAAGAGAAAAATGGAAGGGATAAAAAGAAGAGGAAATAAGGAACTTACTATCGGTCTCAACATTATAACTCGCTAGAATTAAGAGAAGAGAAGAAGCAAAAGATAGAGAGAGCTCCACTACAATAGTTAGAGAAATTAGTTAAATGTGCAAAGATCAGTAATAATAAACTCCCTTGTGAGAATTGGCAGTATAAAGGGCTATTTGGTCAAAAGACCTCTAGTAACACCAATCTGTCCATCTTTTGATAGTGGTAGTTATATTGTTGTGTAGATGATTTTGAATTGAATTTAGGTGGCTGTGGTAGCTTATAATGCTATGGTGGTGGTGGTAAGGGAGAAGAAGAGAAGGAGGTTTGAGAAAAGAGGGATGGTATTTTTTAACTATGTTAATTGAAAATTAACAATAAAGATTAAATTATCTATTTTATAACATAAAGGATAAAATTATAGGTTATGACAAACTAAAGAGAATTTTTTGTGATCTACCCAAAAATATCAAACCTTATACATACAGCCCTTTACATTA
>STGP01009187.1:0-10591 GCA_004918865.1 Caryocar brasiliense | reverse complement strand
ACATAATTAGAGATTTAATGCAAAAACTAAAGATAGAAAAATAGTGAGTTTCCATAAAATTGGCAATCTATAGGAGAATCACCTATAGTCTCCTAGGTCTCAGGGTCTGGACGTTGAAAAAGCACTAGTTGCCTTCTCTTGACACATAAATTCAAGCTAAAGTCAAAGGATTCGTGAATTTATGAATACTAGCTATTCATCAGGTCATTTGTGTTTATACATACATGCTTATGTGCATTATTTCCTACGCTGGTATCAAAGCCAATAGGGCTTGAATTCATAGATAATTTAGTTTTTAACATGATTAATTTTAATCGAAGTAAAAATATGCTAAAAATAGATTAACTAATTAGGGTTAATTTTTTATTATTGTTTAGGCAATGTCACACACCAATTGAGAGAGTGTGCATCATCCCTTTTGCCAAAAATAGTGAAATATGTATCAACAAACCGTGCTTGATAAAACAAATCTATTGGCGATATTGGTATTACTAGAAACCACCTCTGTGGCAACGTAAGTCTGCATGCTTCTCTGCGGAGCATAGGAGACACAGACAATCGATGAACACATAAACAACTAAGGAAGAGTGCCAGCCTTCGTGGTCGAAAACTATGGAATCAGCAACCAGGAAGCTGCGCGTTCGTCATGCCTTACCTCACCGATGCTGATGACATCACCAATCGGCTATGGGACTTACCGATACTTAAGGAAAATCGATGGTTGCTCTATGAGGCTTTTCTGGAAATTTTCCAGAAATACAAAATCACATTCGTCAATAATTTGGTTTAATCAATAAAATTGAGATGTGAGGCGATGATTGATATTGTCAATTGAGAAAATAAACCAACCCTAACTGACAAAGATTAGTTTTTTATCAACATTGTCACCTTGAAAACTGGAACCGAAAACCACAAGTTGACAAAAACGATGCGATTCAGTATGGTGTTTGTCACCATGTCTAAAGGCATTTGATGTAGTCGAGCTTGGGCTGGGATCCATTTCCTGGCCCGAAGCCACCTAAATCGTTCCGAATTTTCGTCGTGCGATGCCTACTTTGGCAGATGGTAGAAGGCAGGGAGGCAAATATCCATTCTCCCTAACCGACAATGCCCTATGGAGGTGAAACGAAGGGCTGCCTCCACCGCCTTTGCCGCTGTGTATGCATTTAAGGTTTGATGGCAGTTTGATAAACAACACGAACAGTAATAGTCTAAAAAAATTAGACAAATTACAAACCTGGGGTTCAAACCTCAGTTTAAAATGATAGCCAACAAGCTGCTAGCCAAATGAGCTAACTTAGGTTTTTGTTTTATATGGTCTCTAATTATTAATAATGGGTCGGGTCATCTGTTGACTAATTCTAAGTCCATTGAATTTGTGTATTCATTAATACATGTTACTATTTGTGTGTGTATTATAAATTTATTTTATAATGATCCATAATTATTTTGTTTAATTATAAAAATTGCCATAATTTTTAGTGAATTAATTTGTATAACCCTAATTATTATTTTGGCATGCATATTGTTACTCTCTAATTATGTAAAATTGATGAAGATATGTTCTTTAAAATTGAAAAAGATGGATTTGTTCCTTCAAAAAAAGCTCTATGAAAATTTATTTTCCTTAAAAGATTAATTCTTTTAATTATGGGGAATCAATCTAGGAAATTATTTATTTCTACTTACATCACAGGTGATGATTACTAATTGAGCAAAATTTTTGATCTCATAGTATAAGTGGAAATTTTTTATTAGGATTGATTTAAAAAAGTTAAAAAAATGTACCTAATATCTATCGTTTACTTTGATCATCTGTAGTGAAAGATGGCATCCAAAACATAGTTGTCAGCTTGATGGCAATAACTATGTATATGGTAGAGGAAGATTACGTATCTCCTCAATGAGTTAGAGGTTTTAGAAACAATTACCATTACAATAATTCAGCCAAAGGTGGGCTAAATAACCAAGTTTGTCGAGATATGGAGGTTTATAATAATTGAGTCAAGAAAGATAGGTGTGCACATTTTTTCTATGCTAAGTAACATACACAATGACCTTATTAAGGAATTTACAATTGCCCCATTGCTATAGAAATATGAAATCAATTGAAAGTGGCCTTTGGTCAAACCTCAGTTACAAAGCTTCATGCTTTGCCTTTGAGGTTTCAGCAGTATATAAAAGATCCTAATCATATTATATTGGAATATCTTTGAGCTTTGTGTTCGATGATTAGAGATCTTAAAGGAGCTAGCGCTAATCTTAGTGATGAATAATAGGTTAAGGTTATGATTCGTTCACTCCCAGATCCTGAATAGTCCCAGATGAAGCTCCTTATGACTCATAGCGAGAATATTAATACCTTCAGTGATATATCGTGACATGTTGAGTTAGAGGCTAAACGCCAAAAGGTGTCCAAAGTGGTTGCTTATGTGGCCCATATGGGGAAACAAAGAGCATAAAAGGGTAGGCCCAAACACGTGAAGAAGGATAAGGCTATTAGGAAGCACATCAAAGATCAAGCTTGCCAAGTGGGCAAGGCATGCAAAGAGTTCACGTGGACTCAAATGCTATAAATGTAAAGAGAAGGGACATACTTCTCCTAACTCTATTTATGGTTTAGTTTATGCACATGCATTAATTGATAAATACATTCCTGAATGGACTGTTAACGCAGGCACAAACAAACATGTCATGATAGATCAAGTTGGTTTTATAGATTACCATCAAGTTTTGGCAAGTTCTCAATATGTCACTTTTAGAAATGATTTAAAAGAGGAAGTCCCTGGTATAGTTTTTGCACCAACTAAGGATACATAGTGGGCATATGTTGCTACTATATGATGTACTTTATGAACCTAAGATTCATTGTAATCTATTTTTAGTTATAGCAATGGTTTCTTTAGGATATTCTTTCACTTTAGTCGTGATGGTTTGGATATTTATTATAACGGATCATTATTTACACATGGCATTTTGAAGAGTGGCTTTTTAAGTTTGGATTTGGATGATTATAAATTAGATTCTATTAGTACAAACTAATTATAAATCTATTTTATGGCATTATAAACTTGGACATATTGGACAGGATAGGATAAACTAACTAACGAAAGATGGATTATTGGAGTCTCTTACAAAAGTCAACATTCCTATCAGTAAGTCTTATTTAGTAGAAAAAATAAGCAAAAAGCCTTTTGGTAAAGTGAGTGAAGGCACTCATCCTTTGGACTAGTACATTTCGATATTTCTGGTCTAATAAAGTGATGCATATTATTTTCTCACATTTATTTTTTTGATTAGTTCAAGACTTATTATAACAAAAAAGGAATATGCTAGCAGCTAACGATTCATATACCGTAACAAAATGGTGTTGCTAAACATAGGAATCGTACTTTACTATATATAGTTAGGTCTATAATGGCGTAGACTCATCTCTCAATTAAGTTTTGGGGAGATGCTTTATTAACTATTGTCTATATACTTAACTTAGTACCTAGTAAGTCAATACCCTCTACTCCATATGAGTTATAGACTGGGCATAAGCCCAATTTAAGTTATTTGCTACCATGGGGTTTGGTTGGATTTGTTTATAACTCAACCCATAAGCTTGACAAACTTAGGCCAAAAGCAAATAAACAAGTGTTTATTAGATATCCTAAACATTCAAAAGGATATATGATTTATGGTGAACACCCAGATGGGGGTATGCGAGAAACTGAATCTTGAAATATAGAATTCATTAAGGATGTATTTCCAAATATAAGTAAAATACGATCAGATCTCTACTTGTATGAGTTACAAGAAGAGACTCCACAATCCTATGACGAAGGTAAGGAAATTAAAACTCAACCAGAGATTGCCAAAGATAATGGGAGTATCCTTACGATAAGTGCACCTAATAGTGGGAGCAGGCCGATGGTAGATGATTTTAGTTATGAAAGCCCTCAATTACGTAAGAGTGCATATGGATGCGTCCCATGTTAGCATTTTTGGATTAAAAATAAGGCTTTCATTAGTATTTCACTAGATGAAGATGAACCTACTTTTTTATAAGAAGCTTTATCATCATATGTTTTAGATAAATAGTTAACTGTTATTAAGGATAAGATTACTCTATTGGTTAAAAATAATATGTGTAAGCTAGTTGATCTACCAAGGTGCAAAACTATTTGGAACAAATAGGTTCTATAAGTTAAGTGTAATGCAGATGGATCAATTAACAAGTATAAAGCCCAATCAGTAGCGAAAGGCTATACCTAAATAAAGGGTATAGATTACAATGAGAAATTTTCTCTTGTGATGAAAAATGTTTCTAATCGTTTAATCTTTGCCATAATGGCCCATTTAGATTTAGAATTGTTCTAAATGAATACAATGACTGTATTCCTTAGTGGAAAGTTAGTTATAATAGAAGAGAATCACTATGTATATGTTAAAAATACTTTTGAAGGAATATTATTTCTTTTATTATATGTTGATGACATATTATTGAGAGGGAATAACTTGAATATGATCAATACCACTAAAGAGTAGTCATCTTCCACCTTTGTGATAAAGGATATAGGTGAAGCCAGTTATGTACTTGGCATAAAATTCATTCGATACAATTCTAGAGGTATTTTTGGTTTGTCATAAGAAACCTATATAAAAAGAATTTTATAATAATTTCAAATGAATAATAATAACCCAATTGGTACATTAGTTAATAAAGGGCAAAAGTTAAGTCTAGATCATTGTCCAAAAACTAAACAAGAGAAGAAAAGAATGGAAAATATTCCATATGCAGATGTAATTAGAGTCTGTTACATGCGATGTTTTGTACATGCCTAGATATTTCTTTTGCAAATAACTCGTTATGTCGTTACCAAAGCAATCTAAGGCCTACTCATAGGCAAGTGGTTAAAAGGATATTAAGTTATCTTTGTGGTACTAATGATTATATCATTTGTTACCAAAAGGATGAGATAAAATTAAAAGGATATAGTGATGCTAATTAAGGTATAAAAAGAGATGGAAGAAAGTCCACATTATGCTATGCATTTATGCTTAGAGGAGCAACTGTATGTTAGTGTACAAAGAAACAATTTTGCATAGCATTGTCAATTATGGCTTGTTCTTATTCTATATAAGAAGCCAAATGGTTGAAGAGATCTTTATATCTCTTACAAGTAAATGCTCTTAGTCATAATTTATTCAAATAGTATGGCTGCATCTACATATGCTAAGAACCCCTATACTATAGGAGGTTAAAGCATATTGACATCCGTTTTCACTAATTAGAGAGATGATTAAGAAAGGAGAGATAACCCTTAAACATATATATACTAGCAATATGATTATCAATCCTCTCACCAAACCTATTGCTAGATTGTGATGGATATTGTACTTTTAATTTATAAGATAAATATATTGATATTTTTTCTTTCTAAAATCTTAACATATTAGTTATATTATTATGGTATGTACATGTCACCAAGCAAGATCAGTACACTCACATAGATGATCGCCTCGATGTTTAACTATCATACAAGATGAGACTAGAACATTGTCAATATTTAATGTTTGTGTAACATTAAAAATAAGAAAGCTAAATGCAAAAAGGTAGTGCTACCTACTTTTCTATTAGTAGGAAAGACATGTTCTTGATTAGTCACCTCTATAAGTTTGAGATAAGACTCAATATGAAATTGAGTCGCTATAATAGAATAACCCGCCATTCCATTAAGTATGTTTGAAGCCGACAAGTTATGAGCAAAGGCATTTGAAGTAATTCTTTGGCGAATATAACTTAGGTTGGATGCCTAAGTGGTATTTAAACCAGAATCGTACGATATTGGAGAATGATATGACCTATTGAGTGAGAGCTCCGTTGTAGCATACGAATCATACCGTATGTGCTTTTTGTGACTAGATAGGTAAGTGACATGATCTTCTCCGTCTTTGTCACTGTGTAAAATCTAATTATCCTATACGTGTGTCATGAAGTTTTGACTAGATGTCATAGCTTAATATGATATCCAAGGGATATGATATTAATTCGTCCCAGCAGACCATGCTAATTATATACTTGAATCCAAATAGATTGGTATGAGAAGTGGGAAAAGACAATAGGTTGTTGCACTAGTATTGTAATTCATTGCTTCGATGATTATCAGATGAGCATAATTGATAATCATGAATCACATGTATTGAGATTGAATTAAATGTGGTCATTGTTTATGAGGTATTGAGATCCTTGATTTGGTGTAAGTAAAATTGATATAGGGTATAGATGACTACTCCATTCATTATGTAGCCTATGTTAGTTTGGTGATTGCTTAATATAGGCCCTAATTATCCATCGATACTTTGTTTGGTCACACGCTTTCAAAAGAATATTAATAAATTATTCCAATGTGGATAAAGTAGGAGATATTGAATAATTATTAGATTATTCACATAAAATCATTAGTTGATTTAAAATACCTTATCATAAGTTAATAAGATATTTAATTAAGTAGCCCTAACAGTTTTAGAAGTCTTAGTGATTTCAAATCTTTTGCCTATATAAAAGAGGCCACATCCATAGAAAAAACATAATTAGAAATTTTGGATAAAAGATAAAGAGAGAAGAGTAGTAAATTTTCTATAAATGAGAGTACTAACAAAATTAGTAATTTTTAATAGAATAATTTATAGTCCCTTAAATCTTAAAGCATAAACATTGAAAAAACATTAGTGGCTTTTTCTCAATAGATAAATAATCACATTCATTCGGAATTTAAATTAAAATTAAAAAATTTATAAATTTATAAATATTAATTAGTCACAAATATATTTTCGCCACCCAATTGTTCATTTGTGTTTATACATACATTAGTGTTACGTGCATTATTTCCTACACTCTCCGACAGTCAGTCAACCTGCTCCCACCATCCGCGCGCGCGCGCGATCTTGTTTCTCTCATTATGTTTGGGTTCGCGATCAGTGGGCAGTGTAATTATGCCAGTTGATCGCCTCATGCTTCTCAAGATCTCTAACTTGCCCATCATTTCTCATCCGTAAGACCAAACTCACGGTAAAAGTTACAGTAAACAACTCATGCAATAGTGCGTGCTAGCTCTCTGTTTTGGCTCTTTTATCTGTTCTGGTCTGGTGACTGCCATCTCTCCTCTCATTTAGTCACTGCTCAGCTTCAGCCGGAGACAATTAAAAGTATTCTGTCATTATAATGAGAGCAAGCGACCCCTTACAAAGGTGCCAACTATAGGATAGTAAGGCTTTTACCTCCGTTAATTGAAGTTTGTAAATGATTGTCCATTTCTTTGTGATTTTTGTTTGGTAGGACCCCTTGAAGGAAAGAAGATGAAAAGAAGCAAAACATGGCTCATCATTAGACTTCGTGGAAAGAGCAAAATCCAATTGATGTCCATGCTGTGTTATAGGGTGATGTTTGGTAAAATCAGAAGCTAAATTTTAATTTTAATTTTTGTTATAAATATCTTTTAGTTTTTTTTTAAAAATTATAATTAAAAATTAAATTATTAGTAAAAAGTCAAATAATTAATCAAAATTATCTTCGAGACTTTGAAGCGTTAGGCCAAATCACTAAGCAAATCCAATCCCCTGTGATGGGATTGTCAGGGAATAAGTAATCGAAGGATCATGCTCTCAAAGAGAACCTTTTTTTTAAAAAAAAAAAAATTTGAGTTCAAAAGAATTAATGGTAAGTAGGAAAATAAATTCATCTAAATCAGGGGCTCCCATCCCAAGTAGCCGCAATGATTTGGTTTGTTCAAACTTGGAAGCCAATCAGTTACTTCATAAGAAAACCGTGGGAGTGAATGCCAATGGTATTATCTCTCTCCAGGGAGTGCAGCACACGCGGCATGAAAAAGCGCGTGGAGAGTCGTGAACATTTGGTAGGGAGGGAGGAGGGAGGAGGGAGGGAGTTAGTTACAGCGCCTGGTGTCAGTGCTAAAACTGTATCCTTCTAACCAATTACAAATCAACACAAACAAAGAAAGGGGTTGTTTGTTACTGTTCCTACTCCTACGCTCTTGCTTCGCTTCGCTGCCCTCTTCTCCGACCCCAACACGCCACTCTCTCTCTCCTACATCCCTCCCTGACGTCAGACACTACCTCTCACACTAACACTATATATACAACTCGTTCACTCACTCTCACTCTTTAACAAAACCTTGATTCGGAGAGTGCGCGCGCGCGCTGTTATGTTAAAAAAACCGTTTCCGTTTATTGTACTCTACTACTGGCCTTCGAAACCCTAGTTTGTTACTAACTAACTAACCAATGCCGCCGCAGACTGACCTCCTCCGCCACGTGGAGCCGCGGATATTTCGCGCGTGCGCCGGTTCCTCCGTCCAAATCCCGACTGTGAATTCTAGGGTTTACTACTTCCCTCAGGGCCACCTGGAGCAGACTTCTTCCTCGTCTAATTCTCCGTCTCACGCACTTCTTTCCAATCTCGCTCTCTCCAAGCCTCTGGTTCTCTGCCAAATCTCCGCCGTCCAATTCCTCGCCGATCCTATCACCGATGAAGTCTACGCCAAACTGCGTCTTCTCCCTCTCGATCTTTCCAATCCCCCTCCTCTCTCTTTCATCGAACCTTCTGGATGCCTCGACCGAGAAAACGACGAGGATAGGGTTGTGGCCTTCGCCAAGATTTTGACGCCGTCTGATGCCAACAACGGCGGAGGTTTCTCCGTCCCGAGGTTCTGCGCCGATTCCATTTTCCCTCCATTAAACTACCAAGCGGAGCCCCCTGTGCAAACCCTAACCGTCACCGATGTTCACGGAATCAGTTGGGATTTCAGGCACATTTACCGAGGCACGCCACGTAGGCATTTGCTGACCACCGGGTGGAGCAAATTTGTGAACCACAAGAAGTTAGTTGCTGGGGATTCTGTGGTTTTCATGAGGAACATGAGAGGGCAGATGTTTATCGGAGTCCGGAGAGCAGTGAAGTTTGGGGACAGGTGGCGGGACAAGATTGGCGGAGAGACGATGGTGAAGGTTGCTAAGGAGGAGGGGTTGAGAGGGAGGATGTCGCAAGAGGCTGTGGCGGAGGCCGTAGAGAGGGCTGTGAATGGGATGCCGTTTGAGGTGGTGTATTATCCAAGGGCAGGGTGGTATTCGGACTTTGTGGTGAAGGCTGAGATAGTGGAGGCGGCACTGAACATGTATTGGACGGCTGGGATGAGAGTGAAGATGGCGGTGGAGACAGAGGACTCGTCCAGGATGACGTGGTTTCAGGGGACGGTTGCAGCTGCTGCTGTGCCTGATTGTGGGCCGTGGCGCGGCTCTCCTTGGCGCATGCTTCAGGTATGTGATTTATGCGACTGTAAAAGTTGCCATTTATTTGGTTGTTCACTTAACTTTTGTGGCTTCATATGCGTGTTTGTGTTGTTTTGACACGTGAGATTGTGTTAGAAACAGTTCATGTAGAGAGTAAACATCAAAGCAGGGAATTCAGTAGTAAATATCAAGAGGAAGTCTCTGCGGTTGCGGAGTGGTGTACTTGGGCATATTTTTTTGAAAGGCTGTAGGCGTATGAGATCAAAATGGATGAAGTTCTATGAATAGACGACAATGAGGGTTCACAACTTCGCATCTATGCTGATGGCAATTCATTCACTGAAGTGGATGCTTAGAGGAGGCATCAACTCCTGTACATTGGCAGTGCAAAATACAAAACAAAAGAAAAAGCTTCTTATGAAGAATGATAACAAACATGTCAGTCTATATGTTCCCCTTGCTAAATAGCATCGCATGGAAAACCTTGCAAGACATTAGGAAGTGTATTGGCATGTAGACCAATGTCGGCATATTGTTTAATGTTCCGTTAGTTTACTTTTATGAATTGGTTATATGGTTTAATATGCAGCAGTGTTACCTCTGAATTGATTCTGGGCTACCACGTTTCCTGAGGCAAAAAAGAAAAAACATTACCTAGACCTGCTGCACTGGTAAAGTAGGATCAGGCTTACTCGACTAGAGACAGAGAAGAGCGAAAACTAATTCAAAGGGGGAAGACCTGTTTATAATCATTTAAGGGCGGTTGACAACATCCAATGTCTCCCAGGAGGGTGCTTGGAACTTCTGTTTTTCTAGGCAGATTTATAACCATTTGAGTTGGTGCTCACTTGTGGGATTGTTCCCAGCTCTGAGCTGAAGTCTTTTTGGAGCTCCTTCAATGTACAATAATATCTAAAGTCAGCCTGTACTGCAAAGATAGGTGTTAATAAATGGAATCAAGAAGACTTGATCAGGCACAATGAAGATCATTGGAGTTAATTTACTGAATTAAGATGGCGTATGAAATATTTGTATTCATTGAGTTGTTTTGTTGCTTAAAGATAGCAGATATGCCTGAGCTTTAGGAGGTATTGTATTTCCCGTTTTTCATGCCTCTGATGCTTTTGATGTAACATGTTTGTTATTGCAATGGTGTGATCTTTTATTTTCTTGGACTTTTAGGATCTTTTTTTGTCATGTTTCTCCTTGTTCTTTGCATTCTGCATTCAGGTTACACAACTTTTCTGGGAGCAAAAAGGCCATGCAATTTATGAATGAAATGTGATTGTTGTTTCTA
>STGP01009135.1:0-16521 GCA_004918865.1 Caryocar brasiliense | reverse complement strand
TGCCAAACAAAAATTTAGAGATATATTAGTGTGTTTTAGAATTTCAAAATATTATAAATTAAAAGAAAAAATCGAACAAACAAACAACTTCTTATGTAAACAGGATCATTTGTGTAACTAATTTTTTTTATACAAATTCATATTCAAAATTAAATTATATTAAATTTTAAAGAAAAAAACTTTCTTAATGTATTAAAATATTACTTAAAAGAGACTAAATACGTTATCATTTAATTTCAATCATAATACACTTACGAACAAAATAATTTATTAATTTATAGTCCATTCTAATAATTATTGAGTGGTTGTGTTGTGATTAATAAGATTTAAAAATATTTTTTTATATATATAGAAAGTAATTAATATTGTTTAAATTTAAATAAGATACATTATTAAATTATATTAAAATTAATTGAAATAGTATTAATTGGTTAAAAAAATATTTTAATAATAATAATAAATTTATTTATTTTATAATTTTTAAATTAATAATTAAAAGGTAGAAGCATACTTAAATACAAAAGTGAAGTGAAGTAATGGTAGAGAAGAGAGGAAAGGAGGTACAAAGCCAACCATCATCCGACGAATCTGTTGGGGCAGTTAATTATAGCTTGTAGTTAGTTACTCATGATAATAAAATTATAAAAAAATTAATATTATTTTGATTTTAATTTTATATTTTTAATCATAATTTTATATCATAATTTTTATTTTTTAATTTAAAAATTTATTAATTAAATAATAACTAATATTATTAACCAATACCAATAACGTTTTAAACATGCTGCTAGAAGTACTGTAGTTATTATTAATTTTTAATTATTAATTTAAAAATTATAAAATAAAATTATTTTTTAATATAATTAAATTATCCTCTTAGTAAAATAAATAACAAAGCAAGTAATTAGCAGTAATGACCAAACTGACCCTGAATATCCCATCTAAGATATACCATCTTCCTTCCTACACCAGACACTACAAAAATCCAATAAGGTCATTTCACTAAATCTAACCCCCTACCCCTGGCCTCTGCCTCATCTAAATAAATTAATTCTCTCTCGCTGTGTCTGTGTCTGTGTGCGTCACATGTTTTATTTTTTAATTTTTTTAACATTCAATCAATTTCATGAAGAAATCTGAGAGCGGATCACAGCCTTTTTATTATTTGCTTACCTCACTGGCACGTCTCCCTCTCTCTCATTTCAAGGAGACATTTTCTCATCCGCCACACTTCTCTCTTTCTGAATCTGAAACATAGTAGTGGTCAGGAAGCCCGGTTTATTTTCTTTCAGATTTAAGCCTTTCACGTCCATCTCAATAGCAAAAACAAGAGTTGAGGAGAAACCAGGAGATGGGCGAGACCAAATTTTTCACCTTGGCCGAAGTCTCTCAGCATAACCATTCCAAGGACTGTTGGCTTATTATTGGTGGCCAGGTGATCTTTTCCTTTTTGTCCTTTCTATATTGGGAATATTCTGTTGATTTTCATCTGGGTATTTTGAGATTTTTGCATTGGTGGTAGTGATGTATCTTGTATTTGATTCACTGGATGTGAGATGAAAAAGGGAAAAAGACATCTAAATGTGTCTCCTGTGACCAAACCTGGTGCTTTATGTGCATCTCTTTTTGATTAAACTCTGCTTTTCAACATGTTAAAACAATCTAAGATGAGCTGTAAAGTCATAGCTCTTGAGAAGAATATCAAATTAGTCAGTTGAATTATTGTGTACCTGCACTTTGTTGATAGAGATTGGATTTTTCCTTGCAACATTTTTGTTTCTTTTTTTGCCTTTTTTGGGTTTCTTGTGGCATGTCTGCTAAGTTTGTGATGAAAGAATTCTTGATGGGAAGAAGATGATATAGACTCTTTAGTGGCAGGCACGCGCGCACGCACGCACGCACACGAGTAGTACATCTCTTAAATGGCAGCATCCCACCTATATATACTTGTGGAAGTTGGTTATATTGATGTCCCCAAAAATCTCTTATGTGCTAAGCTCCTTTGCCGCCTCACATAAGTCAGATTCTGCAGCTCATATGCTTTTCCATTGTTTTGTCATTCAACCAATAGCATTTCCTTTCTTTTCTTTGAAGACTTTGGTTGCCGCTTGAATAGAAGTCCAATTGGACTTGACCAACACTTTGAGCATCTTGTATAATTCAACCAATTAAGATCTGTTCATCCCTGCATCACATATGTCATCAAACCAATTAGAATTTTTCTTTGCCATGAAGTAAGGAGATTCAGTGTTGCACTTCAACACTTCAGCGTCTTGAATAACCGGCAATATTGATTCTTAGATAGAATCAATGATAGATAGACAAAAGATAGACATCGTTTTCCAATAGGCATCTTTGCAAATGCGCGCATTTAGGATGGATGGAGAAATTCAATGCTTAATCTAACCAAGATATTTGTTACTAGAGAATTCTCTCTTTAGCAAACATATTGTCGTGGAAAATTGAGTTTAACTGATTTTCATGACTGTTATGCTGTTGTAATTAGCATTCAAAGATAAGGCTGGTCTACTAGAAAGAGCAGAGCTACCCTTGTACTGGGGGGCAGGATGGTGTCAATCTTTTCTTTCCTATTTCTTAGAAGTTTTGTAAATTTCAATTCCATTTTTTTTCTTTTTGGGTAGATAGGGAGACTTAAACCCGATTCAGAGTATGGACTATATTGGTGTCATCAAAGGTCATTGGCTGACTTTCCATCTAAGTTAACTTCTGATTTACAATTCGTACTGACACCAGTTTTACAATACAATGTTGATGACCCACCAAAATGCACCAAGTAAAATGTTACTTGAACCAATTATTATGGCTAATTGGTGCACAAGACGTGATGGTCTATTTATCACAATATACACTTCTTGGTTATTTCAAGCTTGAACATTCTTAATTTGTTGAAACAGGTTTATGATGTGACAAAGTTTTTAGAAGATCATCCTGGTGGTGATGAAGTTTTGTTGTCTGCCACAGGTATAACCATGGTCCATGCCCATCGAAGTGCACCATGAGACCTATGCAATTTATTATGTTGGACGATAAAGAACTTAAATATCATGTATTTGTGTTTGCAGGGAAAGATGCAACTGATGACTTTGATGATGTTGGTCATAGTGCCAGTGCTAGAGATATGATGGAACAGTTCTTTGTAGGGGAAGTTGATCCCTCAACAATGCCAAAGAGGGCTGCATATAAACCTCCAAAGCAGCCCCACTACAATCAGGACAAGACATCCGAATTCATCATCAAGCTCCTGCAGTTCCTAGTCCCCCTCGCCATATTGGGTTTGGCTTTTGGCATCCGCATCTACACCAAAACAACCTAAAGGCTTGGATCATGTGCCAGCCGCACACAATTCGTGTCGTGTTCTAGCTTATTTCCTTCTTGTCACACTATGTTGAACTCCCCTCCCCCACAAAAACAAGAACCGTTATGCTATTTGCAACTCAGATATTGAAAAATGAAAAATATACTGACGACATGCCATCTTTCGAGTTAAAGATCCTACATGCAAGCTTTCAAGATTTTTATTTTACTCAACGTCTCGATTAGATCAGGTAAACTCACTCGTAAATTCCTGAGACAATGTAAAAACGTGCGAGCTTTTGATCTTGCACATCAGTTTAACGATTGAGTTTTAACTGGGTGAGATAAGGTGAAATTGCTAGTAAACTTGTGAGGCTGTAAAAATGTACGAGTTTACAATCTCGCATACCAAGTGATCGAGTGTGTTTTTGTTGCATGTGTTGGACCATGTTCAGCAAATTCACCAGAAGAGTTACATTACCTTTTTCAGTCAGTCCCCAATGAAGTATCTCTCCAGAAGTTCTCTGTTCTCTGGTTTGTTTGCTTGTTTTCGCAATGAGGAAGAGGGAGTCAAGAACCAGGATTCTTGCAACCCTAAGGCGAACGAAGATGGCACAGAAACTGCAAGCAACCTTCTCATGTCCTTTCTCTACGTGAGAATCCTGGTATCCTCTATGTGCAATTCTTCTAGTCAATATCTTATATGGATACAAAACGAAGTTAAGAGATCGGTCACGAATTTCAGGTGTAGCTCTGATTCTCCGAGGGGTTCAAACTCCTCATGACGATGCATTAGTTATGATGGCTGCAATAGCCAACTTTTAAGACGAGGAAGGTTCTCTTTGACACTGGAAAATCTACAAATGTTCTATTTCATCACGTCCTTGTTAGGAAAAACACCGGGGCAAAGAGGCTAAGCCAATGGAGGTTTCCTTAATTAGCTTTTCGTCTCATGAAGTTTGTCTAAAGGGAATGATAACTCTTCCAGTCATGTTGAGAGAATCGTGTGAAACCAATATCTCGAATGCTCGTCACTAACAATGGAAAGCAATTCGACCAACTTCAAGGACTTCTGCCAAAACTTAGAGATTGCTTACATGTCAACCTCCGTGGCACATCTTTAAGCTAATAGCTAACCTGAAATTACCTATAGACTTGGGAAGACCAAAGGTAATTAGGCAGACCAACTCCCAAATATTTTACGCGCTTACGGCACAACTTCTGTAGTCTCAAGAAGGGAAACAACTTTCAAGCTGGCTTTTAGCAAGAAGCAGTCAACCTGGTGGAAGTGGGTATGCCCAGTTATAGGTTAGACTGCTACCGACCACCTCCTAACAAAGAAGGTCTGAGAACAAATAAGGAAACGCTTCTTAGCGAGAAACCTTTTTATCAACAAAAATTTCCACGGTAACATTTCGTTAATTTTGAGTAGGTCACCTGCTCTTACAAATTACAACGTCCTGATCACAAAGAAAATGAAAAAGAATACGACTTTTAACAATAAATCTTTTTTATATTTTTAAAAATCATATTTTATCCAAATAGAAGAAGAATCACACAATTTTATGATTTGATCTAAAGACTGTGTAACGTCCTATTCTGAAGTGAAAGTGGGAGTCTGGCAATTTTGGTTATTCCCATATATAATAAAAAATTTATTTTTATTTTTAATTTTTATTTAATAATTTAAATTTTTAAATTAAATAATTTTATTAATATAATATCAGAATCATATATTCATTCGAACACCCTTATTTTTAACAATTTTAGGTTCAACAATAACTTTTATCGAACTAATACAGTTTGATTAAAAAAAAAGTCATCAGATAAGCGAATAGCCTAAAATATCAAACTAAAACTAGATATCATTTACCTTGACACTTCAATTATATGTATATTATGTATTCTGATGATGCCTGTCACTACCTTCTGATTTCCAAACCTAAAGGCCAGGCCCAGAAATTCACAGGATGCTTGCCTAATAGCTGCCCTCGAGAGGATCAATCCCTTCGGCAAGAATGAAGTGGAAAGAAAGGAGAAAGCTGAAGTAGGAGCAACAAGGGCCAGTCACCCAGAGACGGGACCTTCACAATGGACGTACCAAATTATTGGGCCCAGAACTCTTGTTCCTATCCGAATAGCTGGATTACCTGGATACAGATTGTCATAAGAACTCAAGTGACATGACGTTCTCTGTCGATCTACTCAGGTAGCAAGGAGATCAGCTTTTTTTGGATTGGACGGAGAGTGTTGTTTCATTCGTTAATTTGGGCTGGACAATAACCCTTATGACATTTTGTTTTCATTGCCAAAAACCTGATAGTTTTTTAAAAATGTTTTTTTTTTAAGTGTTAAAGTATTTTTATATTAATTATTATGCATTAAAATTAATTTTTTTAATTTAATTAAAAATATACTACGTCAAAATTAAAGGATTAACTAGAAATTACTGGAATCAAATCTTATTAATTGTACAGCACCCTAAAAGATCAGGACCAAAGTGAAATACATACACAAATCACAAAAATCAGTAGCTGGCCGAATAATCCCCAACTGTATTTCAGTTGCTTTGTCTGGTGTGAATAATCCTAAAAAATCAGGACCAATCGCTGACTTCTGTTTTAGCAGAAGGGAACAAAAGTATGGGAATATAAACCTGTAGCAGATGCAGCATGAGGCCACCCCACACGCACATATTTTTGTATTTTTTGTGACGCCCCTTTTACTCTTTGTTTTTGTTTCTTTTTTGAGATGATGTTTACCATATTGAGAAGTCTCTTTCTGGAACTCGAGAAGCGCAAAAACTTTTAATATATTAATTAAGAGGTATAATTATAATTAAAAATTTTTTATATTTAAATTTTATCATATTTTTTTAAAATATTATAAAAAAAACGGTGAAAATCAAATATACTAACTTAGTTTTTCGTGACCTCCCTCTAGTTATGGTTATTTGACAAAAAAACCAATGTTTCTCTACTTCTAGCAAATATTCAGATACTGTTTTATGTGTGAAGATGAGTTTGAATGGACAGTGATGACGCAAAAATTAATAACTTTAAAAATTTGTTGAATTAAATTTAAAATTATGTGATAAAAAATATATTTAAAATAAAAAATATATTTTTAAAAATTAAAACAAAAATTAAAAATAATTTTTTATTCGAAACAAACACAGCTTTCCTAAGTGGTTTTGATTCACATTAATTAGGGTGAATCAAATGCTAAAGGTCTTGAATGATTTATCTATTTACTTTTTTAATATGTAGGCTATGCTTGATGACAAGGAAACAACATTTGCTAAATGGAATTTAGTTTCATGTTCTATTAGCCATACGGGGGCTTGTTCAAACATATGTAGGTCAAATATTTTTTTTAGTTTAGAATGCTTGAGTGCTATAAGAGAGGCTTTCAATTAAAATTAGACCTCTTAGATAATGGATAAAAAGATTTATTTATTTTTTTTATTTCAGGAAAATTCCCATAAGAAGCAATCGACAAATTTGTTACAACAAAAACTTTAATTACTCTCTCGAAAAAGAAATCAATGATTGCAAAGCAAATAGTTGACAAATACTGGAAACTAAAATCTATAGTTTCTCTTGACTTGAAACAATCGATGGCTGCTATCACGATCCAAACTAGAGTCTGTGACCAGCACAAAAATTAGGACAACCAGCCAACCACATCAATCCACACAAACCTTAAAATGTCTAATACAACTTGACAAAAATATTTTACTTATGATTCTAATAGAAAATTTGTAGAATCTCTTTTAAAATAGCGACTATCTTAAAAATCTATCAATGTATAAAATTCTCAATACTCATAATTCACAAAGGCATATCACATACCATCAACCTTGGTCAACAATCAACAATCATCAATTAATCTTAATCTCAATATCTATTTGGATGGCTCCGTCAACTCTTAAATTATGAATTACTAATCTATAAGTTTATATTTATAAATTCAAAATACACTAATGAATTCTAATACAATCTAATACATTTACAAGATAAATAAACTTGAGATTAGGTTGTCAACGGATTTAAAGTACAACAGCAAAAATTAATAAGGTGACTCTCCCAACCCTTAATCATGAGTCTTTAATCCATAAATTTATATTTATAAATTCTAAATATACTAATAAATTCTAATATAATTTAAACTATACTTACAAGATAGACAAATCCCAGATTGGGTAATCAGTAGGTTTAGAGTACAATAACAAAAATTAATATCATTACTACCTTACTGCCTAAGAAAAAAGATTTGGGCCATACCACATGATAAAGACTTGGTAAATTTCAAGAGTACTGAAACTTGTCTAAAAACATTAAAAGAATATGAATGATTATATAATTCAGTGAATAAATAATACATAATACAAGAAATGAGACATTTATCTATAATCCACACTCGCATACTTGCATTTCATAATACATTTAATAAAACTAATAATAAATAATGGATGCTACCATGATCATACTCACCTAGATATGAGTCATATTATATATGGAATAAAAACACAATCACAGTAACTATGCTTACCACTTATTCCTATTGAGCACTCGCTCATATAACTAACATGTTTACATGTGCTGGCTCTAGCAATATGGGACTAGTGCTTGACACTCACTAACTAGCATTTCGCATGTTTAGGTGCATCTAGGCTAATGCCTAAGCCCGTTAGTTAAAAGTTATGTCATTTGTTTCTTTTTATAAATGCAAACAAAACACATAATTTATAATAATTTTCGTATACAACTCACATTTATATCACAAAAACTCATTTAATCAAGTCTATTTTCCTTTTTATTTAATCAATCATTGTAGCCAATTTAATCTATTTTCATCACTTCCATTCTATCTACATGTACTTTCAACAGTTTATAATTTATTTAAGCCTCACATTTATATCATAAAAACTCATTTAATCAAGTCTATTTTCTTTTTTATTTAATCAATCATCGTAGTCAATTTAATCAATCATCATAATCATGTATTTTCATCACTTCCATTTCTATCTACATGTACTTTCATGTACCAATATATATGAAAGTCTTAACAGTTTTTAATTTATTTAATCCCATTACTAATAATTACCAAATCAAAATCATAATATATGAAAATCTAACAATTTTTTATTTATTTAACCCTATTACTAATAATTACCAAATCAAAATCACTAATTACATATTAACTTCATTAATCACATTTTAATAGTATACTATGTATTATCTACTTATCTTAAATAACACCTTAAATAACACAGAAATGAATGGTTTAAAAGCCAGCTATGCCAAGTACAGGCTTTTAGACTGGACGATTCCTATTAATAATCTATAAATAAGAACTATACTCTCATACATTTATTTCCATAAACAATTATAAATAATAAATCAATTGAATAAACATTTACTAAAAATAGAATTAACCATGAGCAGATTTGGTGCTTGTTAGAAAGAATTATGATCACTTTTATTTGATTTGGTGTTTGTTTATGATTACTTATGTGAATTACTTTGTACTTTTGTTGAAGTAAATGATTAAATAAATTTGTGTGCTTTGTTATAATGTTTGATCTATTATTTGTTATGATATGTTTGCTAAACATTTATAGGCATTTGAAATAAAGAAAAGAGACTTTTAAGGTCAATTATGGATTAATTTGGATGTTTACTTTGAAGAGACTTATTTTGGGCTTGTTTGTTGTAAGAGACCTTATGTTTATTTTGAGTCCACTATAGACCTTAGTTAAAAATAATCATAATTCTTGTCAAAATAATTAAGTCTGCCCAAACCATACACTTAACTGTCGGTGGTTTACAAGGTAGTTTATAAGGGATACATTGACAACTTCAAATAGAAGAACCAAAATAAGGATCACTTATCAACAACACTAGGAGAAACTTGCCGACAGTTTCAAGCATTAAACTTCAAAAGGGAAAGGCAGTTGAAGTAGTTGACGGTTAACTTAAAATATAACTATTAGTTGATGGTTTTCTTTGAAACAGTCAATGATTGGGTTAAGAAAATAGTAGGACTTTCCTTCCTTTCCAATTTAAATTCAATTCAAACCCAATTTTGAACTTTTCAAATGCTTTTACAACAATCAAACTTAATTTCGAAGTAAATAAACATCCTTAAACACATTATATCTATAATTTTTTTGATTATTCTTTTAAAAACTCATAATTATTCTCTTGCTTAAATATGTTATTCAAATTAATAATCTAGATGAAATACTGTAACACAACTAAAATTTAACATCATACATCAATTTTTAATTCAAACCAACTTCAAATTTAAAATTTTGAAAGTTTAAAATTGAAAATACTTATTTCTGTTCTTACAATCACTCCTCACATTTATTTCTCAAGCTCGTAGATATTACCGAATAACGCCTTATCTTATCCTCGCCTGAACTAAAATCTTAGCTGCCTTTGCATCACCTCTCCTCCCATTGTCCTCACCATCGCTGGTGTCATACCTATCACCGGTCCTTTCCGTGTCACCCCTTTTCAACGCCAACCCACATGGAAATCTGAAACGGCAAGCCCTCTTATAAATTGCAAGTTTGCAACAATGAATCATAAGCAACGCCAATTCATCACAAGATAAGACAATAAAATCCTTATTTGTCGTTAACAAATCAACAACCCACAAAATGCTATGGTGTTTGGCAAAAGAAATTAAAATCGCAACACACAGTAACCAACAATTCACAGATGTTATCAAACGGCACCTAAGCACCTAATTTGGTCTTATAATTGTTGAATAAATTTAGTTTAACAGACCAAATAACTAAGTCACCTTAATGATATTGGATTATATGCTATGGTAATAAATTCCTAAAGTTTCTAAATTTTGAGTTTTTAATAAACATGTAATCTTTTATTTTACAAACAAGACTCGATGAATATTTATAACCATCTTGTGTCTCATCAATTTTTAAAATTTTGTTGCTTATAATAAATTAACTTAAACATGTTTTTTTATTTCAATATCTATTAAATGATCTACGCTCATAATTTATTGAAATCATTAATAATATTATCAACTATTTGTTGTTATAAAACTATTGTGTATTCAACATATGATTGCCTTTTCAATTGTTCAAAGTAAATTCACATTTAGTCATCAACATTCTTTTTTTGATATTTTAAAACATGCAACAAATGTAGTTTCTAGTGAAACCCAACATTTTCTCAATGTCGCTGCTGTGGAATAATTGAGATAAGAGCAGCAGGAAGCTGGATAAGATCAAACCCTAATAAGTAAATCACCAGGACTTGTCTTTGCCTTTGTCATGATTTGTTTAATCCCTGATTTGTCAGTTTTACCTGGCAATAATTATCAACAAAACATACCATCTACTTCTGTTAAAATAGGAACATCAAATTAATTTTAAAATAATTATTTAATAATTTAAGTAATCTCATGCTATAGTTAATAAGAGAATGTTTTTTCTTTTACAGTTAAAAGTACTTAATATTATAAGTATATAATATTTAAATAATAAAAAATTTAAATTTAAATAAAACACATTTAATTATATTAAAATTATTAAATTAATTTAAAAAAATATTTTAATAAATAAAATTAATATTTTTTAATTTTAATATAAATAATCTATTTTTAACTAAATAAAATACCAAACAAGAACCCCATGTTGTGGAAGTCACCGTTGAATGATGGACCCAATTGTCTATTGTGGTTTTCTAAAATGAAGCCATCCACAGGGATCCTTTTCATGAACCTTTTTTCTTTTTTTTTTTTCTTTTGGATTTTCCATATTGGAAAGCCCTGAGATGGTATCATCATCAATGCAGAGAGCTCTTTAGGACCACACCCTGCAGAACCCACTCTGGCACCTTCAAAACACGTGCAAACAACACGTGCTTGTGTGTTCTGAAAGTGCCACTGGTGTCCTGCACTAATTGGCTAATAAACCCGAAGAGATTTGCTTAAAAACAAAGATGTCATGATTAATCTTTCATAAAATTTACCCTCAACTGTTTGAAGAGAGGCGTTTCTGAGTTTTTACAGCAATTAATCAGGGAAATAAGGCAGTATTTTCATAGAAAGACAGACCTATCCATTGCTCAAAAGGCATTATTTTTCTTATTTTTTTATTTTTTTAATATAAAAATATTTTAATCAATTATTATTATTTTTAAAAAAATTAAATTATTTAATTATTTTTTCAACAATAATGTAAGAACTTAAGACTAGACTTGAAAATGGAGTAACTCAATAATAAACAGTGAAAGCCATGGCTGCCTCTTGAATGCAATTTTCTTTTTGGGGTCTTCTATTGGTAAAAGCCATAATCAATATGCCCCCTTGAAAAATTGCCGAAGCTCCACTACAAGCTTTTGGGGAAAAAAAAAATTAAGAAGAGTTTACATTGGAAATTGATGATTCCTCAAGAACAGCAAACACCCACCGCCACTATAATCACCACCATCATATCTTAATTACAAAAGCCCATCATTGCTGGTGTGACAGAAGTTGCCTAAGCCCTACACGAGAGGAGGTATTGACTATCGCCATTTAGGACTGACAGACACCCTCCCTTGAGCTGTTTCTACTAATACTATTGCTCCTCAGGCATGCTGCAAATGGGGTTCCAAACACGGAACCATTTTCACCTGACGAGCCTTTTCTTCAGCAACATAAATGAATATTCTCCTTACTTTTGTTCTCTGCCATATTGTTGAAAGCCCATGGTTTTCGAATTCAAGCATCTGCTGTCACACTCACTCTGAAGCTGTAACAGCCCAGAAAAAGAGAAGAAATCAGGGCTCAACTCTGCCTACTCTCATGCCTGAGTTCCAAATTTAGGCACAAAAAATTGTTCATATTTTCATACCATCCTCCAGAATTCTGCAAAGTAATGCAGTGCCAAATTTCACTTCAAGTAACAAGCTTAATACTGACATTTCAGTATCCTGGCAACTCACAAAAGCACATTCCAACTTTTGTAGTTCTCCTTCCAGCAGCCCTTTCCAGGTTTCAGCCTGCACAAGTTCGCAATTTTGCAGCCAAGTGGTAGCAGATGGAAGTATTAAAGATATGTTAAAGAGATAACAAGATTCTCCCACTACGTTAAACACCAAAAGAGCTGTCCTACCACCACCACCACCACCACCAACCATTTGTATGAGGTTAAAATAACCAGTCGGTTATGAACAATGATTGCTTTAGACCAGTGATTAGCAGCATCATCTAGAGTTCGTGAAAGATGCATTGTCTCATAAACAAGCCAAAGTTTAACCGAGCAGGATATAGATGCTAGTGGAGAAGACAAAGGGGAAACCGATCATGTTTATTCCAAAGGGTTTTTTAAAGTTCCACCAGTACAAGTATAGACAAAGAAGGGGAGAAAATACCGTACAAGAAGAAAAAGAAAAATCTGGTAAATTTTGTACCAGATAAGACTGACCTAATCGACTGAGACCTACCTACACCCTCTTTCCCTTCCCCTCTTGGATGATCTGTTAGACAAAGGACTTTGATTTGTATTTGTTGTGTAACTCAACCCCTGTTATGTTACAGACCATTAGTTTACACATCTTTGACAATCCTACTTCTTTCTTTACAATTAAAAGAAACAGTGACGGAAAACGGAGGCAACACCATCACCATTACAACTAAAACTAACTCCTGCAACTTCTCAAAAAGATCCTTAGCTCAAGATCAACCCAGAATTTGCAAGAAAGTAAGTCCTGATGGAGCATTAATGTCTTCTAACCATCCAGTTTCTCCCATTCATAGCGTCCAGGGAGTGGCCTGTCGTTAACGGGGTCATAGTTATACCTGCCACGGAATAAATCAGTGTGCTTTCCAGTAGCAACATCAATTACAAATGTACAATTGTAGTATGTGTGTATATATATACCTCTCAACAAATTTTCTTTGCTGCTCTTCTTCAGCTCCAGAAAAGAACTCATCCATTTCATGTGCTGTTGGGATACTTCTATGCATTGAGTTGTGTATTCTCCTATTAATTTCAGCTGAGCCGGTGGGCCTAGTGGTAGAACCAGGGGTTCTTATCGTTTCTGGGTCCCTCATCAAACTGCAAGGAGTGGATTCCCTCGTGTTTCTGTTACAAAAAGAAGATAACCATGACATAGGATAGGCAATGTGACACGAAAATAGATATAAGACAGACGGAAAATATAACATATCAATGATGCAAGTCCTGATCATAGAACCATGTATTACAAAAGGGATTATAAACAATGACCTGTGCAAATGACATCCACAGAAAAATGGACATGCATCGTGATCAGCACCCCCAATTAAAAAATTTGTACCCTGAAAGCTATTGAACGTAACTACTACTTCTGATTTAGCCTTCACCATCACCATCAACTATCCCAACCATGCAAAGACAGAACACAACTCATCCATCACATCCAGGCGGCAGGAAACACAATAAACTCTTGAGCTACCATTCATAACCAGAATGAACACTTGAAAAGGAAAAAAGCGAACCTGCTGCACAGAAAAGCAGGAACTCTTTCACCTTTGATAATCAGAAAAATAACAGCCAAAGAGCTCTCCAAATACAAGGAAGAACATACTGAAGATAATCACTTTAGCCTAACTTTGCTTTAGGGCCTTCAACCTTCAGCTAATTAATACCAAGCAAAGACTTTATTCCATCTAGACATGGTTTGATCGCCATTTCCAGGGAAGAATGCACCAAAATCAATTATTTTTCAGTTTTCCTTCTTCCTCATTCCTACCCTGTAACTATTAACAGCAAACAGATACAAACAACCATACAGAAAGAAAATCAAGAGTTACAAGTACAATTTACAAGCACTGCAGTTGGAACATAAATTTTATTAATCTGACTCACAAAAAACAGACATCTCTACATGCAACCGAGCTGTATTATCCAATACCATACATTTCCTTTGTGATGTAAAGGGAAAATTTTAGTTAAAAGGAAAAATCTAGTTAAAATTTTCAGATTCCTTGAATTGACACTTTCTAAGATTCCAAATTTTTCAGATTTTCTTTGCTTTTCTCTGGAAAAACAAGGTTGCATGCACAAGAAAAGGAAAGATTTTTTTTATTATTATTATTTTTGTAAATTTTAGTTACAAATTAAAAAAAAAATTTCTCCACCTGACCGTAGGCTTTCCAAAATGATAAAAAAAGGCTATAGAATTAGTACAAAAGCCTGCCACAATCACTCCTTATATGCAAATGGAAAGTGAAGCTCAAAGCATTCAATTCCCCCTATTTTTCTTTTTTGTTCTCTCCGTCGTTTCTGACAAACCCAAAAAAAAAAAAATGCAAGAAACAAGAAGTCAGGTGAAAAAGATATTAAAAAAAAGAAAGAAAAAAGGCCAAAAATCCAAGAAAAATAAAAATAAAGTTGGAAATTGAAACCTCAATTTTCTTTCCCATTTCTCAGCAGCCAAACAAAAATCCATCCGGCAGAGAGTTTCCCACAAATCGCTCAAAATCCCAAAAACGTGTAAGAAGAAAAGAAAAATAAATAAATAAAACACCCCACCCACCAAAAAACGAAAAAAGAAAGAAAGAAAGAACTGCTTCAATTTTCCTCTTCTCCTCAATTTTTCTCAGTAACCAAAAGAAAAAAGAAAATATTTTTAAAAAAAACAAGAGGAAAAAAAACCCACCTTTCTCTGCCATCAACCTCCAAAACATTATCTCCAAAAGAAGCCTCCACGCCCAAATCCTTGCTTTCACCGCTACTTTTGCTCTTCTTCTCATCATTTTTATCATTTTTACCCTCGAGAACCGCCTCCGCCTTTTCCTCCCGACCCGACCCCAAATCGGCGGGCCCGGGCCTGACCCGAGAACCCGCCTTGGAACTCGCCGCATCGCCAGTGGAGCTAGGGTTTTGGTGCCGGCCGCCGTGGCCTTGCTTTGGGCGCTTGGAGGTGTCCGGTAGAATGATTGGCGGCTGCGGCTGCTTCTTCTCGAGGCGGCGGCTGCGGAGCTGGAGGTAGCCCGCGGCGGAGGAGGAGAGGGTGCTGGCTTGGCGTTGGAGGGCTAGGGTTTTGGCACGGGTGCAGACGCCGAGGGAGAGGTCCATCACGGCAACCTCGCCCGTCGTTTTGGCCTTTCTCATGTACTTTCCCATTTCTTTCTCATCAGGAAAATACAAAAAATAAAAACAAAAAAAAGAAGAAGAAAAAGAGAAAAATAAAATAATTTAATTTTTTTTTTTCCCTTTTTTCCTCCCGTGCTTTCGTTTGGGTTGGGCGGTGGTTTTAGCAGTTGTTGGTTAGAGTTTTGAGAGAGAGAGCGCGAGAGAGAGATTGGGTGCAGGCAGGTATTTGTAGTCCTGCCCTGTTTTTGGAATATTTTGTTTTTTTTTTTAATATAATAATCAATAAATAGATTATTTAATAATTAATAAGTTGTATTTACTATTTTTGGGTTAAATTAATAGTTTGAATTAATTATTCCCTTTGATGATATTTTCTTGAATTATAAGTATTTCTTTTGATGATATTTCAGAAATGATAATATATTTTTCCATTTCTAAATTGATAACTTAAAAAAAATAATTCTATGTTTTAGAAAATGAGACTAATATATTAAATTAATTTTAAAAGAAGAAAATAATTTTTTATATATATATTAAGAGCACTTAGTACTACAAGTATATAATATCGTGAAAATGCAAATCCAAACTCAGTAATGTTAGTACCTGAGTTAATAAAATTAAATTTGAAATCTTTTTTTTATATATAATTAGATTATTTTTAATGTTTAATTATTAATTATTGAGTTTTAATCATTTAAAAAAAGAATAAGCATTTTTTTTGAGTGAATATGAAATTTATGCTTGGAAGCAAGATTGTCAATTCCATTTTGAACAAAGGAGAAAGAGAGAGACATAATTCAGGAGATGAGATCCCTCTAGCTTATATTTAATGTAAGAGTGGCAAATTTTATTTGGACCAATGTCTATACATCAAACATCCCCAGTGTCTTCCACAAAATACAACCAAACACACTTCTAAATCATCCCCCTTGATAGTGGGAAATAATAAATAAGTAGGAAAAAGATAGATTGTTTTATCCTAATCATCACTGCCACACATATATAAGCTATGTTTGTTTTTTCTATTTTTAATTGATTTTAATTATTAATTTATCATTTGAAAATATATTTATTTTTTAAAAAAATTATTATATAAT
>STGP01009134.1:1072-12280 GCA_004918865.1 Caryocar brasiliense | reverse complement strand
GATCTTAGATTCTGTGGTTTCTAAGATGGAAATCATGTTTTCCAACAGTAGCAAATAATGTCTGATGAATTGTAGGCTTTACAAAACTCTTATACTTGGGATATGGTTAATCTACCTCGTGGCAAGGCTGCTATTGGATGTAAATGGATTTACAAAATTAAGACTTAGTCTAATGGTACTGTTAAAAGTTACAAAACTCATATAATTACCAAAGGTTTTACTTAAGAGTATAGCATTGATTATGAATAAATTTTTGCTTTTATGGCATGTCATACTTCTATTCGAAGTCTTTTGGGTGTAGCTATTACTCGTCACTAGAAATTGTTCTAAATAGGCATATAAAATACCTTCCTTCATAGAGATCTTGCAGAAGAAGAATATATACAAGCTTCACCAGGTTATGATCATCCACCTCAACAAATCTGTCGTCTTAGAAAAGCACTTTGTGGTTTAAACAAGCTCATCAAGCCTGGTTTGTCAAATTCACAACTACAATTCATCAATTTGATTTCTCATCTTATCTTTTCGACCGCGCACTCTTTATTCGACAGTCCCAAAAGGGAATTATTGTTGTTCTTCTTCTCTATGTGGATGACATGATTATTACTGTTGATAATGAGACTAGTATTTTTTATATAAAAACTTATCTCAGTCGGTATTTCAAAATGAAAGATTTGGGGCCTCTTCACTATTTTTTGGGTCTTAAAATTGAATCAGACACCGATGGATATTACTTGTCTTAAGCAAAATATGCTTATGATATCATCAATCATGTCAACCTCACTGATAGCAAGATTGCTTTGACTTTTCTTGATCAAAGTATCAAACTTACACCTCTTAATGGAACTCTCCTATCCAATTCCACCTTATATTGGCAACTAGTGGGGAGCCTTATTTATCTCACTGTCACTTGCTTTGGCATCACATATGTTGACACACTATGCTGTTGTGTTCTATATTCTCTGCTATATCAAAGGCACTCTCTTTTATGGACTTTACTTCTCAAATCAGTCATCCATTGATATTTATACCTATTCTGATATTGACTGAACTGGTAACCCTATTGATCGTCGTTCGACGACTGACTTCTACTTCTTTTGTGGTGATTCTCTCATCTCTTGGCGAAGTAAGAAATAAAATGTTACTTTCTACTTTAGTACTGAAACAGAATATTAGGCTCTTGCTAATACTATCATTTGGATACGGTAGTTACTTGAAGCCATAGGCGTCTTTTATTTCACTAGTATCACTATTCACTGTGACAATTGCTCTCTGTTTAACTTGCTTATAATGTCGTATTTCATGATCGCATTAAATACATTGAAAATTATTGTAACTTCATTCGCTAGCATATTAAGCGTGGTATTATTCAACTACTCTCTATTATTTCAACTGATCAACTTACAGACATATTCACCAAGTTTCACTCTCTTAGACAGTTTATTCATCTCTATTTTAATATTTTTGTGTATATTAAAAATATTAACATATTCTTAATTATTCATTTTATCTATACCTAAATCAAATATAATTCTTATATAATAATATACACAAAAATAATATTTCTCTTTTAATTTCTCTATCTTCTTTCTATTATCTCTATTTTCTAACAACTCTCCTTTCCTCCCTTTTCCATTTCACTTTCACAAGCAACCACACGATACCATCAACTTCCTTTCATCTCCAGAGAATAAACGCACGTGGTAATTTGGCCCAAAGTAAGGCAATAGAGAAGGCGGCTAATACAAGTATTTCCGCCTTTTACCAAAAATATATATGTAAGTATTTCCGCCAAAATGTCATTGTGGGCAAAAGCCTATCCCGCTACAAACGCACAACGATATATAAACCAACTTTCAAAAGAGGCTCCTGATTTGCCCTTTTTAGAGATAATAAAGAAAACCCAGAACCAGAGTCAGAAATGGCGGCCAAAAATATCCCTGAATTGAAACTGAGCTCCTCCTCCGGCCACCGTGACATGCCGGTTATCGGGCTGGGCACGGCGGCTGACCCCTTTGATGAAGTCGCCATGAAAGCGGCGGTGCTGGACGCACTCAGGCTCGGTTACAGGCACTTTGATACCGCCTCGCTTTACGGGTCGGAGAAGGTTCTTGGTGAAGGGATTGCGGAAGGGCTTAGGCTCGGGCTTATTGGGTCCCGAGAGGAGCTTTTTGTGACATCGAAGCTTTGGTGCAGCGATGCTCATGCCGATCTTGTTGTGCCAGCTTTGAAGAAGTCTCTTCAGTCAGTCATGATATTCTAAACAATCTATTTTTCGTTAATTAATTAATTATGCTTCTCTGTAGGAAATGAATCGAGAAATTGACAAATTGACACAATTTAACAAGTAAATCTATATGAGCTTGTATTATAATTTTGGAACAGTAAAAACAACTACGTAGGGGGGTTTGATCTTCTTGAAAGTTATTTATTGTATACCAAGTATTTTGCGATTTTGTGACTTAAGGCAATAATTAGGATATTTTAATGTTGGATTATTAGTTTGTGTAATTCTTGCTTCATAGTTTTTTTTATATGGTTAATTAAAGCTTCTAGTCCACATTTGTTGTCTGGTTGCAAACTTCTGTTTGTAGGACGTCAAAAAAACTGGCTCTGGACATTAACAGTGCGAAATCCAGTAACAGTTTTTCATGTTCCAGCGTAGTTTTACTCTGGAATTAAGTTTGAGTCGGAGGTTTCTGGACCATACTCACCTTCAACAAACGTGTTAAAAGTTCTTTGCCATTAACTTGAGTGATAGAAAAACAGCTGAAATACCCAGTGAAGGAGGCACATTTTCAACTTTTAAATCATCTAAGTTTGTTTTACTGTGTGCAGAAATCTACAATTGGAGTACCTAGATCTATATCTGATTCACTGGCCAATCAGTGTTAAGCCAGGAAGCTATCAGTACCCAACACCGAAGGAGGAGCTTCTACCGATGGACTTCAAGTTAGTATGGGAAGCCATGGAAGAGTGTCAAAGGCTTGGCCTCACAAAGTCCATCGGAGTCAGCAACTTCTCTTGCAAGAAGCTTGAAACCATTCTTTCCTTGGCTACCATTCTTCCTTCAGTAAATCAAGTAAGGCTGCTGTGCTATTTCCTTTGTTTATGTGAAGATTTATTTGTATAGTAAAATGTAGGTTGACAATGGCAATTTGGATAATTTCTTTAGGTGGAGTTGAGTCCTGTCTGGCAACAAAAGAAGCTTTTAGAGTTCTGTAAGGCACATAATATTGTTGTCACTGCTTTCTCTCCTTTGGGAGCAAAAGGTACAATTTGGGGCACCAACCGAGTTATGGACAATGAAGTACTGAAGGAAATTGCGAAAGCACAAGGGAAGACTGTTGCTCAGGTTAAATTGCGCACTTTCAGTTGTTATTTTCATGGCATCTCTTTTTGCGCTCAGTTTATGCTTCTATAGAAAAGAGTATACAACTATTTGCCAGACATAATACAGCAAAAGCATTTTACTGTATATGTGGCCATTGGGTAACGTTGCAAAATTTCCTTCTTTTAGAGGATGATATTTTGGCATAATGTTTGCTTCTGCAATTGTCAGTCATGTTATAGATAAAGAATTTTTTGTCTGATAGAAACAAATATGCAGAACTAATGGTATGTCGGCAATCATAGAGGAATTAAGGATGAACTGATGTTTACTGTTCTGTTCATTGGTTGTTCTTTCGATAGCTGGTGTCTTGGAAATTAAGCATCTTGTGATTTATGATTATCCATATTATGGCATTGGCAGATCTCGTTGAGATGGATAATCGAGCAAGGGGCTTCACTTGTGGTTAAGAGCTACAAAAAGGAGAGACTGAAAGAGAATTTGGAGATATTTGACTGGGAACTGACAAAAGAAGACTATGACAAGATCAATCAAATCCCACAAGAGAGAATTATGCCCAAGGAGGAGTTTGTCAGTGAGAATGGTCCATACAAGTCCGTCGAAGAGCTCTGGGATGGGGAGCTTTGAATGCAAGAGTCATATATAAAGCAAGAGTGGATTATGTTATACAGTTTCAGGTATCTGTTCTGCAGTTTTTATGTGTTGTTGTTGTTATTGTTGTAGTTGTTGTCTGCAGTGTTCTTTTGGTGCGTTACATTGTGAGGTCCTTGTTATTGAGCTGAGATGTGAATTCTATTCTCAGCTGGCTGTTTTGTTGATTGTCTAGTTCAAATAAAACACATTCACATCTATTGCACCTATTTTTGGTGAAACCTGCTAATGCTTGGCGCTACCTCATCCTGTGAGATAAAAGAAACATATTTTCTCTTTCTCAAGTTCTGGACTGAGCATATCCCTAGAGACTGGTCTGGATGTTTTCTCAAGTCTTCACCTACCTCTAGTTGAATAAGACTGTTTATTATTTTTTTATATTTTTAAATTTCAATATTATTTTTAAGTCATTTATAAATTAAAAATTTAAGATATTAATTACTTTATTATATAATTTTTAAATTAATAGTTTAAAACTGATCTTTTAGTCAACTAGTAATAAATCAAATGAGAAAAACAGTTTTTAAAATATATTTATTATTTAAAAAAAAATTACTGCTCAATTTTAAATTAAAACTAAAAACTAATTATTCAACTAAAAGTAATACAATTAAACAAACTTATAAAACTGCGTATTAGATATAAATTAAATGAAAAAAAAAGTGATTTGTGATTTTTTTATTTAATAATTTAATTGAATAAGTTGGGATAATAATTTTGATGGATAATGACAATATAATTTTTGATAAATATAGAGTAAACAAGTTGATCAAACCAGATTAATTAATAACCAATTACCAAGTTAGTTCTATCACGATCTTAAAATTGTTTGATAATAAATTGGTGATAATAAATTAGATAAGAACTGTTGAACTCAATCCTTCTAATAAAAAATGGGTTGCACCAAAGAGTTTTTACAATTTTTTTATATGTTTTTATTTTTTAATTTTTTTAGAATTTTAATGTTATTTTTGTGTCATTTATAAATTAAAAAACTTATAATATTATTATTTAATATGAATTAATTCTTTTACTGCACATACGAAAATTTAAATTTTGATATAAGAGTTAATTACTTAAAATTAATATTAAACATTTTAAATAAATTTAACTTTTTAAACTTTCTCTGATTTTAAATTAATATTAACGGTGTTTGATAAGGCTGAATTTTTTAATATTTTAATAATTAAACAATTATCTTATTTATATTATTTATCACTAAATTTAAAATATTTTTTTTCTTTATTATCTTCTATGATATCCTATTATCATATTTGAATAGTATTTTGCTTTTATCCTATTAGAGATTCATCAGATTTTGGCCCGTATAGAAGGTTGCGTAGAATTTTATTAATTGTTAATTTCTAATTTTCGTTTAGTGAAGTCTATGTTCATTGGTTGGGTCATGTGACCAAAATCGAAAATTTTTATATGTAAATTTAAATTTTGCTCTGTCCAACAATTCAGACTCGTGATTAAGTCCGGTCTTAAAGAGTTAATTAAGACTCAAATTTGATTAATCAAGTTTGAATTTGTTTTTAAAATAATTATAAATTTTATATAGATATTGATAAATTTAGAGAAAAAATAAGAGAGATTTTATTATTATATTATTATATCACTAATATTGTACATAAACTGTTTTTATATAGACAGAACTAATATACTATATTAGGAAAGATTATTCATGACCATAATTGCTATTACCTAATTTACATTTAAATAAATAAAATAATATTCTTTATAATTATAGATAACCTAAATAAATAAAGAATATGCGAATATTTCTACCACCTTCCCACAAAATCAAAGTGAAATTGTAGATGCTAACTTGATTTTGAAACCGAGATCAATAGAATCATCTTGTCAAAGAAAGGACTCTGAACGGAAGCAAAGCAAAATTGACGACACCAATATATATGTCCTGGGTGATAATGTTGATATATGGTGTTACAAAAGAGAACTCTAGATGGAAGCAGAACGGAACCAGTTACATCAATATAAATGTCCCGAGCAGTAACGTCAAGATAGGACGTTACAAGAGAGGGCTCTGGATGGAAGTAGAGTAAAATCGGTGACACCAGCATAAATGTCTCAAGCAGTAATGTCGAGACGTGACATTACACGAGAAAGAACTCTGAACGGAGGCAGAGGAGCTCTGGATGGAAGCAGAGCAAAAGAGAGAGCTCTGGATGGAAGCAGAGTAGAACTGGTGGCACCATCATAAATGTCCCAAGCGATAATGTCAAAATGTAACATTACAAGAGAAATAACTTTGAATTGAGTAGAACTGAACTGGAAAATAATCGAGTAATAACCTGCAAAAATAAGAAAGAAAATAGATAGATAAAGGTAACAAATTTTTACCTCGCCGGCCAGAGCCTGGCGAGCCTTACGAGAATTTTTTAAGAGTGTGCCTAATAAGGCTTTGATACCATGATAAATTTAGAAAAAAGAAAGGAAAGAGAAATTTTATTATTGTGTGCATTGTTATATCACTAATATTGGACATAAACTGTCTTTATATAAACAGAATTACTATACTATATCAGGAAAGATTATTCATGACCATAATTACTATTGCCTAATTTACATTTAAATAAATAAGACAATATTTTATATAATTATAGATAATCTAGATAAATAAAAAATATGTAAATATTTTTAACAAATATAATATAATAATGTAATTCATATAAATAAATTAAAATTATGTTAATAAAAAATTTGATTGAATATAATATAATTCATATAAAAAAATAAATTTTAAAAGTATAAATGTTTATTAATATATATTTATAGAAAAAAGTTAATATATACACACTATTTCAAGTGAGGCCAGACTCGGATTATAAAAGTAAATACCAAGTCTAATTTAAAAAAATATGGACTTAAATCAGGTTTGACTCAAATCAGACCTATTAATTAAAATATTAATTCAAACTTACTCAAAATTCAGGTGAATTGGTTGGGATGTGAGCTACTAGACCCATAAACAGTGGAGTCTAATATTTTACCACTTGTCTTTAAGGATACTTATCATAGTTATTAAACTCGGTCTAACTTGGCCAGTTGGACTGTTGACCCAGAATCTAAATTGGTCTAGGTTTAATAAGAAAATCGGATAGGTAAAATTCGTGCGATTTGACTCAAATGCAAAAATTTCAAAATCCTATCATACGACTGGGAGATGTTATTTAATTTTCTGAATTTCAAAAATCTTATTATGTGAACGAGAGAAGTTCTTTTCAATTTTTACTTTTCAAAATCCTGTCATGCGACTGAGAGACATCATTTTAGATTTTTGTATTTCAAGAATCCTGTCATGCAACCGGGAGACATCATTTTAAATTTTTACATTTAAAAATCTTGTCATATAACCGGGAGTTATTTTAAACTTTTGTAATCCTGTCATGTGATCGGGAGCATCTTTTAAATTTCTGCATTAGAAAATTGTATCATGTGACCAAAAGATGCATTTCAATCTCTGTAGTTTCAAATCCGAGAGATTCATTTAAATTTATATTTTCAAATCATGTCACATGACCAGGAGAGTCTTTTAAATTTTTGCATTTCAAAAATCTTGTCATGTGATTGGGAGATTCATTTAAATTTTTGTATTTTCAAATCTGTCATGCAACTCGGAGATTTATTTAAATTTTTACATTTTTAAATCTTGTCATACAATCAAGAGATTTATTTAAATTTATGTTTTCAAATCCTATCACGCGATTGGGAAATTTATTTAATTTTTTACATTTAAAAATCCGATCATGCTACCGAAAAAGTAACTTATATTTCTGCAGTTTAATTCCATGTCATTTTAGTTCCTTGCACTTTTAAGTCTTTTCATCTCTTTTCAAAAGAAAAAAAAAAATTTAGACTTCGGTAAAAAAAGACCTTTAGGTCTCTGCATTTTTCTTAGATCCCATGCTAGTTCAATGCACTTTTAAGTCTTGTCATTTCTTTTAAAAAAAACTAAAACACTTTTAAACCTAAGCCAAGAAAATTTTTTTTTGAGTTTTTACATTTTCTTTAGGCCTAAGTCAAAAATTATAAAAGGTGTCGGTTAAATTTTTAATATTTTAACTTTTCGTCTAAATGACTAGGTAAGTTCCTAGAGTTCAATACTATTAGTAAATGTTGTTGTGTATTTGTTTGCAACCGGCAAAAATATTATGTTTTTTGTTTTATATGTTCACTATTACGAAATTACTAATCTTTGAGCAATTTCAACTAGTAAACACATAAAAAAAAGGCAATTATAAACACCTAATTTTGTACAATCTTAAACAAATTTTTACTTAATTTTACGTTAATCTTTGTCTATTAAATTTTATTAATTTAATATTAATTTTATGTCCAAAGTTCGAAGCTATTCAAGAATATGTGTCCAAGTGTATGTGTGGTCCAATGTTCGTTTTATTTCATTCCTTTTCATTTTATTTTTATTTTATTTTATTTTATTTTATCTGCTTTACTTTACTTTACTTTACTTTATTTTTTTTATTTTATTTGATTTTCTATCGGACTAAAAGCCCAGTTCCTTTTCCTGCTCAAGCCCATCTAACCTAAACCCGAAAGACCCAAAAACCTCTTGGCCCGAACCCAAGCTTCCAAATTACCCATCACTGACCAACCCAAAAACCCAAAACCCGACCCAAGCCCGACAGCATAAGTATGCCTCCACCGGAAATAACCTAGGCCCTCCAAACTCAAACCCATGAGACATAAAACCCCACACCTAAACCCCAGAATAACCCTAAGCTCGCCAGACTTAAGCCTAGATTAACCCCAACCCAGACCAGAACCCAAATCCTAGCCTATTCCCCTTAACTCGGATGAGGCCCAAAACCCAACTCGTCTCTCCTAACCTCACAACTTGAAACCCTAACCATCCAAACCCTAGTGCCACACACCACGACAGACTTCCAGCGGCAAGCCGTGACAAATCGTACACCAAGCACCTGTAGACACCTCTGATGCGTCTCGGTACCACTAACATGCCTCAACTCCAGGCAGCTACAAAAATGGAAAGCAAATGAAAGGACAAAAAATAAAAATAGGAGCACGAATCAGAAATGGACGAAAGATAGAGGATAAAAGAAGAGAACAAAACATTCTCCTCGCCTTATCTATAAAAGAAGAAGCCACCAGACAGAATGGGGGAAAAATAGGGTAGCTTTGCCGAAAAATCACCAAAAAATACAAAATATAATATATAAAAAAAATAAAAAAATTTTAAAAAAATTAGAAAAAAATAAAAACCTTTGTCTCGTAGGTCCTGGAGTCCCGATCTACCTCCTGCCACCAGTGATGCGCCACACCGGAGCCTTACTAACGAGAGCGCAAGGGAGAGGAAAAACTAAAGAAAAAAAAAAAAGAAGAAGAAAGAAGAAAATTGTGGTCACTTGGAACCCATTTCATCCAACAATAAATTCTCATTATAAATCATTTAAAATTGTGCTTGATGTCACACAATTCTTCCAAGTTAGTAGGTACATTTTACTTTTTGTCAAAGTTTGTTATTTTCTTTATATATTGTATGTTGTTATTCTCCTTCCGAATTTGTCTATACATACCACATAAATACTAATAATCAAACACATAATTGATTTTTAATTTTAGTAGCCACTTTTAGTAGATATAATTAAGTACATAACACATTTCTCACTTATAATTAGGCTCCCGAACCTAAAATGAATCTTTTAGCTAGTGTACATTTTAGGAATTCCAATCGAGCCTAATAAAATAATTCAGTAGATGGCAACTAACTTTTTTATTTTGTTGTTTTATTGTAATAAATATTTAAATATGCTTTCTTGTATTTTGTGTTCATTTTCGTATATATATGTTATTTTATATTTATATTTTTTAGAGGGTTATAGTGGCCCAAAGTAGGGCTTTTGGCCACTAGAAAACAAATTTCTAGAATTGCACAATAAAAAATTTCAGAAATTCTAATCATGTTCCAAAAATATATTATAAATTAAAAAATATGTAATTTGGCCATGATAACAATCATGGAAAATATTAATACATAGAACAAATTTATATTCATGCCAAAAACCCTAAGTTACATACTTATGTTATTGATCCATAATGCAATCACAAGTTCAATACAAGAATTATATTAATATTTCACAATCTAAATGTAACTTAATTCCAGAATTTGTGCTATACCAAATTGATTGATTTCAGAGTTTTCTTGAAAGAACTTAGAAGTTACTTTTTCACAAAAATGTAGACTTCTTTCTTTTCATTATTGTTTCTGCTTTTTGCGTTTTTGTATTTCTTCAATTGTAGAATTCTTTCAGAATTCTTTTTAATGTTAATCAAACACATTCTTACACAAAATCTACAAGAAAAACTGTCCCTTTTTTTTATGAGGAAGATATCTTGTAAGGATGTAACTTTTTGTGATGACAGTTATTTTTAATTTTTTTAATTTCAAAATTACATAAAAAATATGAATCCGGGTTTAACCATATAAATTACCCGAAACCAGATTCCTCTATTGCCAAGAATTGGTCACAGTTGGCAAAAACCATATTTCGTACAAGTTGGTCAAGGAAAAACAAACGTAAAATAAAGGAAAACAAAGAATTGGGCCGAACTGAGGCCCATAACAATTAACAGGAGATTGGTGCATATATGGACGGAAGGACACACGAACAGGATTAAAGGGATCTATCCATTAGGATAATCATAGTTAAAATAAAAGGCGACTTGTTTAGAGTAATATTGGCTAATTAGATAGTTTCCATCAAAGATACTTACTTACATCTTTAGTACGTAGTGAGCTAGAAGGGTTCTTCATTCTCAAATACATTTTCAGCTCGTTCTCCTTACCTTAAAGTATACTTATAAAATTCAGACCGGACTGACCAATCGAATAGGTAAACCAGTGAATTGGAGTCAAAACCGATCCGAGTCTATCAATTAACCAAACTTACAATTGAAACGAGAAAAACCACTTGACCCGACCAGTTTTTTGGTGACCCGGTTGACTTGATCGGTTTTCTTGGACTTATGTGATGGGAGCTGAGGGAAGAGAAAGAGAGGAGCGCGGTGGCACCAAAGAAGGCGGCACCATAGCTCATTCCTTAATTTTTCACTTAAAATGATTTTTTATTGAATAATTTATTCTTAGTTATAAATTTAAAAATTATATAGTAAAATTTTTTTAAAAAACATTAAAACTG
>STGP01009121.1:19053-29980 GCA_004918865.1 Caryocar brasiliense | reverse complement strand
TTTAGCATAAATAATTACAATACAGGTCTATCGCGACAATAAGGTGAGGAATCTAACTATGATAATATAATTACACTGAAATTGAATGGAAGTCTTAAAGCATAGTTTATTCAGATTGGTTATTACTCATTAAAATCTTTAAATTTTTGTAACTTTTTGCTCAAGAATTTTTTTAAGTCTACTTTTTGTTGAGGATTATGTTTGTTTGTGTTAATGCATTTACATAAAGAAGTAAAAGTTATTTTTACGCATATAAAATGTCATGACAAAAATTATTTAATTTTATAAGAAATATCGAAAAACAAAGTTATGCCACAAATTATCTAATTAATGAGATATGTCCAAGTAGAGAAAAATTTTAGTAATTTTTACTAAAAGAAATATTAGGATTGGTTTGATTTGATTTTTTTAATTATTTTTAATTATAAATTTAAAATTATATGATATAAATTTTTTTAAAAATAATAAATACATTTTTAAAAATTAAATAAAAAACCTAAAAAAAACTAATAGCTACTAAGCAAACCAACCCCAAATACTTGACTCGGCTTCCCTAATACAAACAAGACAGGTTTTACAGATTGGAAGGCCTATGGATGGGCCTAGGGGCAGCCCAAAAACATGGCGGGGTCATTTTTTAAATACGGTTTACAAACATTTGTGCCAGTTGCAGCAAACTTTTTGACGCAAGATAAATTTTCGGCCAGAAGCCCAATTATTCTGGACGCGGCCCGATTCTTTCCATCGGGCGTGTACTGTAGCCAGACCCAATCGTAGCCATTCGATCGTTGGCTTGGTACATTTGCTCTGTCTAGGGTACCCACGTCACGGACGAACGACAGAGAAAAAATCTCGCGGAGCGAATGGACACAAGCTATATAAAACCGCAACGAGAAAAGATAAATATAAAAATAGAATAAAAACATCTACCTTGAAGAACAGAATATAACATACTACATCGACTAATCGGAACCCAGAAATGGCGTGCAGGACCGTTCTAAGTTCGGTATTCCTAACAGAGCCGTGGATACTTTTCCATCAAAATCAAGGTTTCCATTTTTCAACTTCGTTTGGATTATCAAACAAATGGAGCTGTGGACGCTGCAGTAAAGGCATTAGGGCTCGAAGACAAAGCCATATTAATTGCTCTTATAAAAGTGGCGCTCCACCTCCAGCGCCATCAGGGGACGACCAGGATCAAGGACCACCTCAAGAGGCCGTTCTCAAAGCTATTTCTGGTTTGTGATTCAATGACAGAGCCGTTTAACTTAGATGATTTCTTTTTCGTGTGTTTTTTTTTAATGGTAAAGCGCGCAATTTTATACATGTTGTCGCTTTTGTTGTTGTTAAATTCAGAAGTATCGAAGACAGAAGGGAGAGTTGGGCAAACTACGAATGTAGTTATTGGAGGCACAGTAGCTGATGCTTCTGCTAACGAATGGCTTGCCTTGGACAAGAAGGTGCACATCCGCTTATCAGCGTGCGTTGATTATGTGTTGATAGTTTTTTGTCTTTAATCTGTGTTAGAAATTCGAATTTCATAATAGAATCTATAAAATTTTAAGATCAAAATACATATTTTGTACTTATACAAATCTTAATTTAATTACATGTTGAAAATATGAACTACATTAACTATACCTTAGCTTAGATGCTATGTCGAAAGAGAAATTGAATTGCTTCAAGTAAAATTGAAGAAAAGAGGTAAGAGAGATGCTTAAATCTCCTTATTTTTCTGCAGAAAATATGCACTTCAATGTGATTTAAGTGTGCAAAATTTATTCTGTATTTTAACTATGAATTAATGTAAGTTGTCTTTCTTACAAAATACATATATATACATATTTTTATAGACAAATTACACTTATTGACCATGTCCACTCTCTTAATGGATGACTTTGTTTGATATAATTTTATAGAAAGGTACTTACATGCAACTCTTAATGCAAAATTTGTGACTTTTGGAACCGGGATGACCTTTATGGTTGATCCGGACACATATTTCTTTCATCCCCACTCAAACATGATAGATCAACTTTCATTTCAATTTTTATAATGTCATACATAACAAATAAATTGTGAGACTTGTGTATACCTCGAGAGCTCGTTTGCTATTTACCTATTAGAATGAAATAGCATCTTGACTATTAAATCTAAGAGTAGACTTTATTTTATCACATTTCAACTCTCACAATCTTTTTGCAAACCGTATGTATTCATAATTATGTTTTACACTAAGAAAACATAATTGATTAATCAAATGAACACCGAATGTGATAACTGTTAATGTCCTTCCTCTTCACATGATTCTCTCAACCTTAATTTAACTTACTTTTTTAGAGTTGCCTTGTCAAACTGAATCAATAATGGTTTTTTGGCAACAACTTAAGATAGCAAATACTAAATTGAGTCTTAAGAAAGTACTAAAATGAAGATTACTTATAACTTTCAGGACTTCATACAACAACAAATAGAGATTACACTTGTTTTACCATTGTTTGTAAAAAACTACACATATGTGGTATGAATCACGTAATACAATATTTTCTTCTTTCCTATGAAGCGTATGTTTATTCTATATCTAAATAAATACTGTACAGATGATAGTTAGACGCCGCAATGTTTAACTTTGAGTTCACATGTCTACTTAAAACATATGATCACAAACAAGACTCACATTTGACGTTTAAGATAGATAAACATATTTATTAGTCACATTTGACTAAAAACAATCATACAAATTCATATGTATGTCAATATTCATGTTTTAAATTTTGAACCCTCATTATTATCACGCTAGATAATGAAACTTTGTAACTGTCTCATCTTCATTAATCACTAAATTAATGAAGGTGATTATTTGTGTGAATATGCAAATTTAATATCTGTCCGACATACTACACAATTCAATCACATTTATGTACTCAACATAAATCATAAATATTATTTATGTACAAAACATAAATATCAATAACGCAAGTATGTATATGAAACATTTACAATGAATTGTAAATAAACTTTATTCATCTAAAAAAAAGTATGGTGTAATCAATATATTGGAAAATAAATCATAGAAAAGTACATCAAATTCTATGCAAGCTTATTGTTTTTACATGTCTAAGAAATACATCATTTACAATAGGTCTAACGAAGGGATTGACAATCATACAATACGTAGAAATATACTTTATGTTCACTTATTTGTTTGTAATCATGTTTCGAATAAAATTATATTTGATGTCAATATGTTTTGTCTTGCCATAGTATTTGGGATCTTTAGTGTAAGCTATTGCCGCTTGACTCTCACTAGTAATTGTGACAGGCTCAATAGCACTATCACGTACTCCCAAATAATCAAAAAAGCACTTAAGCGACACAGCTTCTTGCACAGCAGCTGAAAATGCTACAAATTCAGCTTTTATCGTAGATAAGGTTATGCACGATTGTTTTCTCCTACTCCATGATATGGCGCCATCACTAAGTAAGAAAACATATCTAGAGATAGATTTTCTCTCATCTAAATCACCTCCTCAATCGACATCACAATCGCTATCTAAACGAAAATCCCTTCTTTGATGGCACAAATCATAATCGGTCATGCCTTTGAGATATCTAAGTATCCTTTTAACCGCCTTCCAATGCAGCATTCAGGATTGAATTAATATCTACTTACAAGCCCAACAACATGGCAGATATCGGGTCTAGTACACATCATATCGTGCATTAGATTTTTAACTGCATTGGCATAAAGAACTTTACTCATTTGTTCCCTTTCTAATAGAGTCTTAGGACACATCTTTTGGTTAAGACTCTTGTCTTGAGAAATAGGAGTTTCGATAGGCTTACAATCTTGCATATTGAATTGTTCAAGAATAAGGTTCTTGCGAAAGAGACAACAATCTCTTGGACTGATTTTTTTAAGTCTTAACTCTAAGAATAAATGCAATCTCACTCATATCTTTCATTTTAAATCTAGATGAAAGCTACTCTTTAATTTATTTGATCTACTATATATCACCACCAGTTATGAGTATGTTGTTTATATACAAAGATAATATCACAAACTTATCTTTGGATATCTTAGTATACACGTAATGGTCTTCGTTTATTATTTGGAAATCAAATGACATAATTTCATTGTGAAAATGAATATGCCATTATTTAGATGATTGCTTAAGACTGTATATCAATCTTCTAAGCCGGCACGCTTTGTGATCTTGACTTTGGTCAATGAAACCTATAGGTTGTTCCATATATATTTCTTCTTCTAGTCCTCCATTGAGAAATGCGGTATTTATATCTATTTGATGTAATTCAAGATCCAAACTAACCATAAGTGACAAAATAAGTATCACAGAAGTAAAATGCACAACAGGTGAAAATGTCTCATCATAATCAAGCCCTTCTTGTTGTGTATACCCCTTGGTTACAAGGCGAGATTTGTATCTTTTGATACTACCATCGGCCTTATGTTTGATTTCAATAATTCACTTATTCCCAATAGCCTTGCATCCCAAAGATAAATTAACTAAGTCCCAAACTAGGTTTGTGTGCATTGATTCCATTTCTTCTTCAATTGCTTTAATCCATTTATTTTTATTGGGGCATGTGAGAGACTCGTTTACATTTCTAGACTCTTCATTATCTTGCGGGAGTAACAATCAATGCTTCATCCTTAATCTCAAAATGACGACGATGGACGCGAGATCGACTCGATCATCACAACTAAAATTGTAGTATTGATTTATCAGTAATGTCCATATTACTCCTACTCGGACTAGTTTCATTAAATGGATCTAAATTGTTAGTAATATTAAAAACTAAATCTGTCACCTAATGCACTTTCACTTGGATGGATATCCATTTGATTTTGAGTTGCGGAAATTAGCCGATCCTTCATCTGAATAAGTCATGAGCTCTTTCTTGGAGACTCATCTCCAAGAACATGACATCTCGTGATTGTAATTCAGTTACTATTCCATTTTCATGTTCACCAATGAACATATACTCTTTGGAGTATTCGGAGTATTTAATAAAGATATATTTCCTTCCTTTTTGACTTAATTTCCCAAAATGGTGAGAATGATTGTGAACAAAAGCGGTGCAACTCCAAGGTTTTAATAAATTCAAATCAGGTTTGCATTTCATTCTTAACTCATATGGAGTACTTGTAAAAGACCTAGAATGCATACGATTAAGTACATAGGCAGCAATAAGTAAAGCATTACCTCAATAAGTGATAGGTAAGTTTGCTTGTACTATCATGGACCTAACTATCTCTGGCAAGGTCTATTTTTTCTTTCTGCAACGCCATTTTGTTGTGGTGTATAAGGAATAGTCAATTTATGTTCTATTTCCTTTTTATCACATATTTGTCTAAACTCATCAGATACATGCTCTCGTCCTCGATTGGTTCTTAAACACTTTATCTTAGTGTTTAATTGATTTTCAACTAAGCTTATAAACTGAATACATCAACCTATTGTTTCAGATTTATGAGAAATCAAGTATATATAACCATATCAAGTAAAGTCATTAATAAATATGATAACGTAATTGGAACCATGCCTATTCCTCATATTTATAGGACTACGAATGTCGGAATGGATCAATTGTAATAAAGTTTCGGCTCTTGTACCATTTCCAAATGGTTTTCTTGTCATTTTCCCCACTAGTCGATAATAACAGTTGATTCTATCTTGGCCAATATGACCAAACTTAGTATCACATAACACAACATCATTCACATTCACATTTGCAGATGTAAAATGGGAAAAAACAACATTATGTTGTTAATATTGTTCACTAAGAATACAATCAAACCATCTTGGAATTGACTAGTACCATACAAGACTTGATTTAAATACAAATCAATTCGATATTCATGAAAATTTAAATTAAACCTTAATTTAATCAACGTTACAATCGACACTAAATTTCAACGAATATTAGATGCATACAATACATTATGTAGGTAAAGGTTTCGTCCACCATGCAAGTCTAGTTTGCATTTACTAATCCCTAGTATCTCCACCTTGGAGTTGTCTCCTACATAGATCCACCTCGAGCCACACGTGATTCGTCGAAACTTTATGAAGGCTTCACGATTCTTTGATATGTTGTCGGTTTCTCCGAGTCCACAATCCACAAAGGATGTGATTCTATTAAAAAAAATAAACTTGCAATATAAATTAAACACTTTAATGTAAAAAAGTCACTTACCTTTTTTTATTCTACACAATCATGAGCAAAGTGTCACTTGGCTCCACAATTGAAGCACTTGATCTTTGCTAAGTTCTTCTTATTGAAGGCCCTTTGAGCCTTCCATTGTTAATTAAATTTGAGTCTTTTTGGGACTTGACTCTTCTCCTTAGTATCATTAGATGCACCTACCTTTGTTTTGCATTCTTGTCTAGCATTGTCTAACACGTGAACTCGAACCAGCTAGGTATACTCTTGTACCCTCCTTAGTGAAGCTAAGTTGCTTATCCTCAAGCTCTAAATGATGCTTAACGTCTTCTAATGTCCTTATATTGACATTGTGAATGAGGTGCATCTTCATATACTCATAAATTTGGGAAAGGAAATGGATCATGGCTTGCACTTGTTGTTCGTCGGTTAACTTATGACCGAGTCGTCGGTTAACTTATGACCGACGTTACTCAATTCATTTATCATATTCGACATATGGCACAAGCGCTTCTTCATGTCGTGATTGTGGAACTTTTTTTATGTGTCAAACTTTATAGTTAGTGTCCTCAACTTAGTCACAGAAGTATGACCAAATTTATTTTTAAGTGCAGACTACATGCCCTTTGCATTTTTATGTTTCCTAAACTTCCTCATTATGTCATCATCCATACTACTTAGCAAGATGATGCAAGCCAAGGAACTTTTTTTCCTTTAAGCCTTATTGATTTCTCGACCTCATCTTATTTGAGACGAGATACCCTCTTTGAGTACATCAATGAACATATTAAAAGCCTGACTAACTTTTGATTATATTTGTTTTATATGATCTACTCGTGTTTTTTAATCACATACACGGCCTAACCGTGTAAATTTCTCTTAAGAAACTATGAAACAGAATAAAACATAGCCTGTCCATGTAAATTCAAAAACTAATTTTGAAAAAACAGCGCTACACGGTCTGCCTGTGTAAAAAAACATGCCTGTGCTGTTATCGGATTCTGCAGAATTCAAAAAACACGGTCTACCCGTGTTTTTGAAGAATTACATGGCCCTAGGCTGTATATTACTCTAGAAGGTTAATTTTTTTACCATTTTCTCCAAAATCATACCTAGGGATTTTATCCATTCGAATTTATGGTCAATTTTAAGATTAGAACTCATTTAGGACATCAATTGAGACCTAATGTCTAAGAATATCCAAAAAGTTCAGTTTATACATTTTGATTTGATATTTTTTGAGATTTATATCTCCCACATACGTTAATATAAATGAATTAAACGAAAGACATATTATAGCTCATGTTTCATGCTTTCCAGAAACATATATTCCGTTCTTAAACTCATAATATATATGAATTTAAGTTGATTCAAAATTACCTTATTCAATAGTTTTACAACATAGTAGTCTTCTACGAAATTAATATAAAAAAACATGTTGTTCCTGTAAAGATTATATAAAAAACTTGAAAACAAGTAACATGACTCTGATACCAATATTGGAAATTCGAATTTCCATTTTAGAATCCATAAATTCCAAGATCAAGATGCACATTTTGCACTTGTTCATGGACACGTTCATATTTTATTCAAGAACTACTTTATAATCCATTTGTTTCACAAGTCTTAATGTAATCACATATTTGAAAACATGAATAACATTACCTATTCCATAGTTTAAATATTACCTCAAAAGAGAAATTGAATTGCTTTAAACAAAATTGAAGAGAGAGGCAAGTGAGATGCTTGAAATTCCTTACTCTTCCACAAAAAATATGCAGTTCAATAATCTTGGATTTTAGTGATTTAAGAGTGCAAAATTTATTGTGTATTTTAACTATGAATTAATGTAAGTTGCCTTTCTTACAAAATACAGATTTTTATAGACAAATTGCATTCATTGACATAGAGTCATGTCCACTCTCTTAATGGATATCACCTTTTATGCATGCGTCTATTAACATGCACCTTTTGCATGCTAATGAAGAGACACTTCTCTTGTTATTTGACTTTGTTTGATAACCTTTCATAAAAAGGTTCTTACATACAATTCTTAATCCAAAATTTGTGACTTTTGGATTCGGGTTGACCTTCATAGTTGATCCGGACTCATATTTCTTTTAATCTAATTTGCATACAAGTTTATTACATTCATTGATTGTACTAAATGTATAGATTCTGGATTTTTTTTAATAGTAGGTAAAAATGGAAACAGTGTTGTTGTCAAGTTCGAAGTAGTCATATCCGTTTGCGGTTTCTGAATGAGATGAGTGTAATTTTTGTAGTTTGAGAATGTTGTCTTGAGGTTATAGAGGGGTGTTATTCACTTACCAGGTGAACACATATCCCACAGTTAGAGGGTTTACTGCAATTGGAACTGGAGGTGACGATTTTGTGCAAGCTATGGTTATAGCTGTTGAATCTGTGATTCAACAACCAATTCCTGAGGTATCCTTTCTTCTACGCTGCTACTCAATCTAGTGACGGAGGTGTTTACTTATTAAACCATCAGAGGAAGTAAATTCTGATACAGCATGTTTTTGTCCCGGTATTTTAGTTTTGATGTCACATGTACATTTTATTCTTATATCTTGTAACGATGCATGTAGGATTTTGTGACTCATAAATTTGGCCTTTCAGAAAGAACACAGCTGCTAATAAGATGCTTGTCTATTTGCATGTGTTGCAACTTCTAGTTTGGTTGCTGAATTGAGAACAATCTGTGGAAAATTTTTCACCTCGAAATTTTCAATAAAAAAACAGCAAACTGATATAAAATGTTCTTGTCAGGGACGTGTGAAACAGAAAGTATCTTCAAGAGGCAAATATGTGTCTGTCAGCATTGGTCCCATTCAAGTTGATTCTAGTGAGCAGGTCTCTCTCTCTCTCTCTCTCTCTCTCTCTCACAAGTGCGCAAGTGCGTGTGCTTTTCCTATGGTGATCCAAAAGGATTTACAATAAAAGTTGTCAACATGTATGCAGTATGAGATCTCTTAATACCTCTCCCCCACTGAAAGTGAAAAAATGGGAAAACAAGAAAACTTCGTGACTTGTTTTGGGGCTGCTTTTGCTCGTAGCAAGTTGACACTTTGTATAGTATGTGTGCCCTGTTGTCAGCAAATGTTTGATTAATTTAATGATATTGACCTTGTGTTGTGCTTTCCAGGTGCAAGCTGTGTACAATGCCATGAGAAGAGATGATCGAATGAAGTACTTTTTGTAGTTTGTATTTCTTTTCAATTTTGTATAGAATAGTGATCATGTGGGGCAGTACGATTGCCCTTTCTTCCCAAATTTTATTTGCTTTATCTGCCATTTAGTTGTGTTCTTTCATTAATTTTATCTGTTATTGGTCATGTTGCCACACATCTGCTCTATTTTTCTGCAAGCTGTATATTTTTCGTAAACTGATACTCACAAACTAGGCAGCAAATATATCTATTTGCATTCGTAATTATATCCTACTGAGAATGTGAATCCTTTTTCAATTTTTGTTTTAGGAATTGTCTGATACATGATAAGTGGCTTGATAACGTAGAAAGAGAGGGCTATGATGTTTGTTAACGTATCCGTCCAGTGTGGTCCAGGCCTTAATTCTAGAGAATGTGAGGATAGCAGAAACTTGTTTAATCCTGAGTTTTGAAGATTTCATCTTCTGGAGCTGGGTTTTCAAGGACGGCCCTCTTGTAATTACCCCTATGGCAGCACTAGCATTGCGGCTTCATAAATGACACTTTATTCTTGTTTCTACATCTCTATACCTTCACCTTAAGACCAATGAATGCTGATCTTTCCCACTCAATCACGTTGACATAGACCGGTATCTGACTTCATATGCCCATTGGCAATTGCTTGATTGCAAAATAAATCCCATGCTTCCGTGGTCTTTCTGCATCTGAAGTTGGGCCCAAGTTGGAATTCAAATACTGGTATCATCTTGATCTTGCTGCTTCAGGTTAGATTTTTCTTAATCTATGTTGCATTATTTCTTGATTTCCAGCCAAAATATAGCTGTAATGGGATATTTTGCTGGTGAGCTAAGTTTTGGAAATTCACCTTTGATGGCGTTTCATTAGCTTTATTTTTAGAGCAGTATGTACAGTTTCACAAATTTTGGTCTTTGCATTGCCATGTGTTTATATTTGTTATCGTAAAGTTGGTACGATTTTGATTGGGGCATAGTGACTAGTTACCTGTTGCGTTGCCCATAATTATGGACATGAATATTGAAGTTTTTAAATATATTAAAATATGGTATTAAATGACATGTATTGTGATTTAGCAATATTATCTTTTTTTAGTCCATAATATATGTTTGCACCAAATAAAAATTTAATTTTTTTTTGAATTTGACTATCTTGAAGTTAATAATAGACTAATCATCATTATCATCGTCGTCAATTACTATTATTTCTTGTATTTTTAACTTCTGATTTTCTTCCTCAAGTATCTGTCTTCAGGCAGTCTTCAGGTATCTTTACTTGTTTTTCATCCAAATTGACACTGAACAGATTTTATTTGTCTGGACACTGCACAAAGTAGTATATGCAGCTTATAAGTAACTTTCTTGTCAAATTGTCATGAGCAAAATTATAAATTCTATTATCTTATGAAACATTAAATTTTTAACAACTTATCTTTTTCATTGCCATAGTTGCATCTTACTTCTCTATTGTTACTTAAGTAAACTCGTTTGTTAGATTCTTGGCAAGAATTGCTACGTTCGTTTTTTAAGTTA
>STGP01009083.1:1701-13575 GCA_004918865.1 Caryocar brasiliense | reverse complement strand
CCAACAACATCCTAATCATTACTTTCTATACAACATTGAGCCACCACCTAATTATCACCAAAACTATCCTGACCCACCTTAGCCATATAAACCCTAACCATAAGAAGAAAAATGGAGTTTGGAGAGGTTGCTAGTCAAAACCTTTTTTGACTATGCATGAGGCCTTTAATTCATTCCTTAAGAACAATGAAAATTATCCTAGTGGGTCAAGGGTTATGAGGAAAGAACAAGAAGATTCAATCGAAATCTTTATGGGCAAATGGTGAGGTTTTTAGAAAACGAAACTCAGGTTGGGATGAATATGGAAGATGACAATGAAGGTGATAATTTAGAGCTAGAAGTTGAAATGCCAAAAAAGGATCTTTCAAGGCCATATGAATAGGTTGCTCCTGTCAAAGTAGAGATAACAAATCAAGTTAAAGTTAGAGGCTAAGGGAGTTAAGGAAAAGCGAATAAAGATTGTAAGGGAAGATGAGATAGCTTTTTGGGTTGATGACAATTGGGATGAGTACTTCAGCTTGGAGTTTGAGAAGCCACTAAAAGAGAAAACTATAACGCAAGAAATTGAAGAACCTCTTCAAACAAATGTTGTGCATGACTTTATCATTGGAGATTTGAGCAAAAAAGTCGTGAAGAGTGAACAATTACGTGATTTGGCTTCATAATCTCTACCAACTTTTATACTTACATTGGAATATTTGAAGAAACCCTCAACCAACCTACCTTCTTCCTATCAAAACCTAACTCTTACAGTGGAAAAGAAGACTCCGCCCCCCCTTCCCCTCCAAAGCTCAGAGATAAAGTAAAGATGGAGTCTATTCCATCTAATTATATGTAAAGATTTTATTTCTGCATGTGTTTTTTCTATAGTGTTTATGTATATTTTAGAAAATTATAAATGATTTTTGACAAAATTTTTGCGCTTTTGACCTTAATTTTGCTTGAACAAATTTTGCTTGGATGGATATTAGGATCTTGTAGAGATTATTAGCATATTGTGATTTGGAGAATTGTATGATGAAAGATCTTAGTGATTGTCATTGCTATTTAGCTTTATTTAATTTATTTACTTAGGTTTATTTTATTCTTTGGTTACATTAAATTTGAGAATGCTTGAAGAAGTTTGTGTAGATCAAGTGATTTCTTAAATACCTTACTAGTCCTAGAACAAATCTTACAAACTTATAAAGGCGGAATTTTTAAACTTAAACATAAAAAAGAAATGATTAAGGCAGTTCTTTCTTCAGCCAACCATGAGTATCTACCCTTGTTTTATTTATCGTTTGATTATCCTTTGAAACCTTTACAGTTTTGGCCTATTTTTCTTTTAATCTTTTATAACCCTCCTTTGTTTTATGAGGTGAAGTTGTATGGTAAGGTGATTAATGCATCAAGTATTTATTTTTATAGGAACTAGTCAATTAAGAAGAAGAGCACTAGTTTTGATGAAATTTTGAAGCAAGTTAATCACCCAAAGTATTTTAAAGCATAAATTTTAGAGTGAAGTTAATCAAGTAAGGAAAGTATATGTAATAAATAAAAAAAAGAGCTTCCACAGTAAAAAATTCATGCTCAAAGGAAAGAAGATCCTTTTTTTTTCAATGTATGTGCATGAAGATGGATGAAACTAATATACCTCATGTAACCATTTCAAGTTTCTGTTTCCCATGTTATTGTAAAGATTCTTGATATATTTTGATCTTTTATCTTATATTTTGTGTTAGCCTTTTTCCTTGTTAAACCTCATTACATCCGCTTGTTAGCCCCATTACAACCTTATGAGAACTTTTTGATCGTTTGATTGCATAAGTTCCATTAATGGAGATAGGATTGGAAGGTTTGTATATGAGATTGGTATAAACTTGACACATAAATTTCATACCATCCAAAAAAGGTGTTAGCAATTGTTTGATATGCATAACTTATTTAGGTGTGAATGAATTTATTGTGGCTAGATGATGAATATATAATTAGGTAATATATTGAACTTTTTTAAATGGTGATCCATGAGCTATATTCTGATTTTATGTGATTTGAATGGTTGTGATGTGTTAATTATTTTGGCAATATTTTAGTATTCTATCCTTACAAGTGGATGCTTAATGTGGCACATAGACGGTGAAACATAAAATTAAACGTGTGCCATAAATTTAATAATTTTTTTAAAAAAATATTCCAATTAACAGCCAAAAATCAGTTACCAAATGTAATTTTTAGTTTTAACTATTAACTATTCTTATAGTCAACAAAATTTATAACTGCTAGCCAAAATTAAAACCATCAAGCAAAGCTATCTTGTAGCAACCGACCAAACCATCACTAAAACTTTGAGAAAAAAATAAAAATAAAATAGTTTAGCTACAAAAGGTATTTTATAAAAAATTTTAAAAAATTCTTTTACAAAATAGTAGTTGAGGTTTTAAAAGGTTTTAATTTATAAAATTATTATTTTATCCTTTGTCAATCTAAATTGCCTAAAAAAAGCAAAGCTCCTCCTTGCCGAAAAAATTAAAAAATCTTTCTTTTTTTTTTTTAATATAAAGAGGCAACCAAAACTCAGAAGTGCAAAGGAGGATGAGCCAAGGCCCCTTATAAATTAGAATGGATCAAACGCCCAAGAGTCACAGGCATCATCTGCAGTTCTACATATCCGCCTTACTGATGAAGCCCCTTTCGAGAGACCCAATTTGCACATACATTAGAGGCTCAAGGAATATAACTAATATGAATACACCAATTGTGACAAAGAAATTGTTAGATATCCTTTATTAGAGATTAAAATCAACCTTACCAGTTCCTGCGACGTATAATGATCTAGATAGCAATTTCAGAGTCAGATTCTAGGATCACTGGTTGCAAACTCTTCCTCCATGCCAATAACAAACCATACTAGATCCCCTATATTTCCAACATCAAAGGGGATCAAAAGCCGAAGAATACATCAAATCCTCATACCCATAAACCCGGTTCATCACGAAGGATCCCTCCAACTGTGCTCTGTTAGGTTTTTAGATTAATAGTTCCATCTACATTAATTTATTCCAACCATGCTCAAAAGGTCTCCACCTTTGATTACTTATAACATTTGGTGAATGATAAGGGTAAGCTTAAGCTTCAAAGGCATCAACCACTATGATGTTTTTCAAGAAGTTCAGTACTTGCCCACCCAAATTTGTGTCTTCTTGGGCCCCTTAAAATGCCATAATTACATGTCTGTCGTGGCTTCCATGCAGCCACTCTAAATACTAATCTTCAGAGGCAGCCATGCACAGTCTTAATTAGAGATGCCAAATTATAAGAAAGCCAATATGATAAGCTACAGTGAAACAACTGATTTCTAATATAACATAGGAGGATAGCAATCCACATCCTCTTACTTATTGGGCAATCTCTCTAGACATGGAGAGTTGTCTTAATCCTTATTGAGTATCATTGACAAGATGAATTAGAGCATAAGTGTCTTGTACTTGTCAACTCTTAGTAAGTAATTTACCAGAAGCCGCTAGCTAAAGAAACTGTCGGATCCGTTGGAGTCCCTTCCAACACTATATAGTATCCCATTAATTTGTGTAGTTGAAGGTCGTCAAATTAGCTCTAAGGCATATTTAATCATAAACTTTCCACAGTGTGAAAGGGCCTAAATCAACTTATTATTTAATGCCAAAGGATGTGTTAGGGGTATTGAAATGATTTACTAAATAACGTCCTTATGAAGCAAAAGGCTGAGTTGTGACTTATCCCAACCCTCATTTAATACTAAATCATTAACAAGAGCATTTAAATTCACAGTACTATTGGGATTCAACATATGATTCAATAAAAGAGGCACTCCCCCAAATCAGTCTAGAACTGAACATGGTCCCCTTTTCCTACAACTTGCATAACCTCATCATAAAGATATTTCACCGCACTTATAATACCCTTCCAATGTGTCGAACAATTCTTATCCCTAACATACTAGAATGTGGCATTAGAATTCTAACAATACTTGGCTCTAAACACTTAACCCATCAAAGCAGTAGGGTTTCTAATGACGAACCATACAAATTTTAGCATATAAGCTTTACTTAATGAAGTAAAACCTTAAGTTCCAAACCTCTATAAGTTTTTGGCTTGCACACTTGCTCCCAATTGACCAAGTAGAGTTTCTTTCCTTTAAAGCTCTTACCCTACAAAAATTTTGTGACAAGAGAGTCTAATTCCTGACATAATAAATATTAAGTGTAGCAGTTTACATGATATATGAGGGTAAAGAAAAGAGGACTGACTGAATTAATTTCACTCGGTCTGCTATACTTAAACGATATGCTTGTCATCTGCTCAGCCAAATTTAGCCTTATCAAGCACAAAACTGTAGGTTTCCCTTGTTATCCAGCCATAAATTAGAGGAACTCCTAAATATCTCTCCAAATTTTGCACCTGATCAAAATCACTCATTTTACAAAGCTCCTCCATCAGAAAGGTAGGAGCATTCTTAAAACAGTAAATATTTGTTTTTTGTTTACTTACTCTAAAACCCAACCTATCATAAAATTGTTGCAAGCTCCTCAACATTACATCCATCTGAGCCATTGATAGCTCACCAAATAAGACTAAGTCATCTGCAAATGAAAGATGAGAAATCTCAAGGCCATATCTAGAGGCTTTGAAAGACATCTATTCACCAACAAAAACGGCATCTCTAATGGTATAAGTTAATTTTTTTATACATAAGATAAAGATATAAGAAGAAAGAGAGTCCCTTTGTATGATGCCCCCTGAGAGTTGAAATTGATCAAAAGGCTTACTATTCTAAGCACTCTTATTCTCACTAAAGTAATATAATTGATGATAATATTAATAAAACAATTAGAAAATTTGGCTAATACAAGCATATCATAAATAAAAGACCACTTTAGCCAATCATAGGCTTTTTCCAAGTTTACTTTAATGGTCAAAACCACCTCTATTTGCAAGCAATGAGTGTATCGTTTCTTGGGTAATTATGATATTGCCGGTTATGTGTCTATCGGTAATGAAACTGCATTGTTATTCCCCTATTAGAGTGTCCATTAGTGATTTAATCCTCTCATTTAATTTTAATGATCAACTTTAAATTAACGTTGCAAAGGCCAATATGACAAAATTGGGAAAAACATTCGAGAGCTTACACCTTCGGTATAAGAGTAATCATTGCATGGTTTAGAGCTTTAACCCTATGCACTGTACAAAAAAATTCAGAATAAAATTAATCAAATTTCTCTTCACAATTAACCACTTTTGTTGATAAAAAATAGTTAAAATGTCATCAGGCCTTGGGGCTTTGAGGGTCCCCATCATCATTAATGTCTTATATATTTCATCTTTAGTAGGAATAAATTCAATGACTTGTATAGATAAAGACTCCATAGTATGAAAGGAGTGCCAATATTACAGAATTAAGAAAAACATTCGAAAGCTTATAGAATCGATATAAGAGTAATCATTGTATGGTTTAGAGCTTCAACCTTATGCACTGCACAAAAAACATTTAGAATAAAATCAATCAAATTCCTCTTCATAATTAACCACTTTTGTTGATAAAAAATAGTTAAAATGTCATCAGGCCTTTGGGCTTTAAGGGTCCCCATCATCATTAATATCTTATATATTTCATCTTTAGCAAGAATAACTTCAATGACTTGTATGGTCAAAGACTCCATAGTATGAAAGGAGTGCCAAGTAGTTAAAGGAAGAAAGGCACCTTCATCTATATATAAAATCTGATAATAATTAGCAACCAATGCTCGGAGACTAGCAGGATCATTAATCTAGTAACTAGTTTTATCCTGTAAAGCACGAATGCAACTAGGGCCTTTTCAAATTATCACTGAGGAATGAAAGTAGGAGATGTTCCGATCTCCAAAATTTAGCTATTTATCTAGGAATTTTTGTCTCCAAAAAATCTCTTCTTGAATAGAAATTCTTTGAAATTCAACTTGCAATTCCTGATCCAACTTGTGTAAGAATGGATTACTATTATGTTCCTTAACCTTTTGAATACTAGCAAGGTGCTTTAAAAGCCTCATTTTCTGCTTAAAGAGATGCCCAAGGACCTCATGTTTTAATGTATTTGCCGCCGTTTAAAACATAAATATAGCTTATTCAAAAGATACTTTATGAAGGCTAAATAAACTTATCTAAAATCTAAATAGCTTATTCAAAAGATACTACGGGTTCTTAGTTCACAAATTTACCATAATAGGTTAATGATCCAATTGCAATAGGGGAAGATGATCCACGAAGGATAGCGGAAAAGACAATCTTCATCCTATATTATAAAAGGCTCAATTTAATCTCTCTAGCACCCCTTGCCTTTCCTATATGAAATGGGGTCCTTTGGATTCTAGAATCAATAAACCAAATAAATCAATAAAGTTGGTAAAGTCTTTATAATTAACAGGTGTAGTGGGCCTCCCTCTCAATTTATTTGTCGTACTAAGGAAAGAATCAATCACATTAAGGCATCCATAAGTAACCGTACATAGGCCTTTGAAATTTCTCCATTTAATTTTTATATGAATAAACTGATGATTACGAATGAGAGGTTTAACAATAAAAGAAGGTTCAGGTTACAGGATCTAGATTCCTCCTGAAGAACATTTTGCCTCCATCCTGATATTGAAACAAAATCTAAGTTTTTGAATAATTTTGTTAATAGTATCCTTGCTAACCCAAGTCTCCAAATGAATCATTATAACGATATTGTCTTGTCAAATTCTTGCATATAGTAGGAAAACTAGAATTATCACATTCTCTACAATTCTAAAAAATAATCATTAAAAAAAAACTAAAATATAGAGCAATGAAAGCTCACCGAGGATCCTGGTCCATTAGGACTGATATGCCAGTATTGTCAGCTTCCACATCCATGTAGGAGGTGCATTCTAACGCATCTGTAAGGATTGAAGGGGGTTTATACATAGCGGCACGTTACATTAGATACTTGTCCATTACCTCAAGACGAGGGTCAGGAGCAAAAGGGTCATATGGTAGTAGGTAGGCTATTCTTTGATAAGACACTTCTGAATGGTTGACATGAAAAGGGTTTAACATCAAGTTTTTGAGATAAACCTTGTTGGACTTGGATATGGTATAAATTTAACACATGGACACTAACCGACCCATTAGGGAAATTATAACCCTCTTTTAAACATCAAGTGAGGATCATTTTTTGAGATGTACTATCACGTGGAGTAACATGTCTCAAAGTAGGAGTTGGATCAAGATTTGCATATTGCATGACTAAATGAGTGATATTCTTGGCATGCTACCGTCTCAACTTAATACCTACAATATTTGAATTATTTTTCACTTGTCCCCCAATATTCACCATAACTATAACTCCTGCTAAAACAGGATGTTTCAGGTCAACAGGAGTAGAAAATTTAGAACCTGTCTTGGATTGTGACATGTATTTTCCTTGATTCTCATTGACTACTATGTAGGAAATATTTTCATCTGTACTCTCTGGGTAGTCTCAGTAGGATTCCGACGATGATGATTAAGCCATTGTACAAGCATTCAAGGCCCGTATTAGTTGAACAATTACGGCTTAATCTTTTCAGTGTTTTCCTTATGTTTAAGAGTAACCTCCACATAAGAATTCATAGTACCCTTTCACATTCTGAAATCATTTGTTTCTAACGGTAAAAATCCACACGATGTCCATATGTACTACAACTAAAACAAATAGCATGAAGACCTTCATCCTTATTTTTTTTATAACTACCTTTGAATACGAACTTTAAAAATTAACGACTTTTTTAAATTAATCTTTATATAAAGACAGGCAAACTAGCCTCGAGAGACTTCAAGTCTAATATTATAAATTTTTAACATATAATCAATATTATCTCCAACCCTCGTCAAAAGTAGCTTATCATAGTACAACATATAGAGTTTAGAATATGTATTTACATCACCACCTTCTTCACAATATCTGAATCTGAATAAAAAAAAAAAGAACACCATTACCATATCGTGAAATAGTGATTAGCAATAAATCAGGAGTCTCAAAGAAAACAATCGAGTAATCATATTTAGAAGGGAGTCTCGTAGTCATTACTAATATACGTCACACTAATTTTCGCTTCAGCTTTTACAGTTAAGGCACGATTCCAACGTCCACACAGCTTATCATATTGTAATATTACTGGCGTTCTTCATTTTTTTATTATTCCGACCAATAAAATTCTCCAACAGTGCTACGTAAGAAGCTCAATAAAAAATCTTTCTTAACTGTAGGCACTTCTAAAACAAAAGCCCTGATCTTCACCTTAAAATTACCATCCTCGACCGCTACTTACGGAGCCCTGAAAGTAAAACCTTTGTCAAACCATCTCAAAAATTCTTTTATCTTCTCAATCCCTCTTTTGTTTTACTATTAAACTCATGAAATACTGTATGTAACCGAAGAGTGATTTAACTTCCATCCAACGAAATGAAATCGCTTCATGTTTTTTGCATCCTCTCTTCTTCCGCATTGTTCTAGATTTGCCCACAAATTTGAATAAGGATGTCCAAATCTAGGTTAAATTTATCAGGGCTATTCCTGCAACTGCTCATCCTTCAAATTTCTTCTCGAGTTTGGGCAATCAGGTAAATGATCTATCCTTCTTAGTTTATCTCTTATTAGTGGCATGTTTGGTTGATTAGAAAATTAAAAATGAAATTTCTTTGCTTTTTTCGTTCATCTATTTGATTCTCCAGTTCAAATGCGAAAGTTCTCCATAGTGGAAACCTAAAATCAGTTGCTTGATGCGTGCAAAAGCATTATCAAATAAATATTCAAGATCTTGCATCTTCCACCAGAGAAAACCTTGCCTCAAGAATTCTGCTAAAAGTTACAGATTTTGAAATTACATTGAGTTTGGAAGTTTTGGTTGATGAAAGATGAGTGCTGGTAAATCCTGGTTTTGCACCTTAATTAGAGTTAACAATGTTGTGAATTACAGATCAATGAAGGAATGAATGAATTTTTACAGGAACTGTTAAAGAATTAAGATCACCAGAAAGTTGCAAGGAATTTTTTTCTCTTTTAAGGTCCTAAGAAGTGAAGTTATGGAAAAGTAAATAATAGGTGCAAAGGCATGTATATTAGGTCAAGCAATACTGGATTGGAATGCATGTTTAGGAATTACTCGGGATATCATGAGGTGAATTGTTCAACATGTTTTGGACATGTGCAATGGTAGACCAAAGAATGCGCTAGTAAGTTGTGTGTAGACCAATTATAGAGTTGTTAAGGTGTTAAGGTCAGTCAACTTCATCTTGGTGATTTGAAAGTATGGTAAATCGATATGCTGTCAGATGCCTGCAGTTGTACTGTAGTTAATTTTGATGTTAAACCTTTGGCATTGGGATAGGAACTGCTTGTTTGAATTTTATGGAGTTTTGGATTGAGTGGTTCTGCTTTTTCACTTGTTATCTTGCTTTAGTTTTTGTTTGAATAATTATGATACACCTGATGCAACTTTGTACCTGATGCAACTTTGTTCTTGTATTGTGTCGTTGGGTTTGTGTAACAGGAAGGATATTGGCTTGCAAGAAATACAAATTTGTAGAAATACAGTTCAAGGAAGATATCTACTCTCTGATGATAATGGTAATCTTTTATTCTTTCGAATTTCCATAGTCTAGTTATTTTGCAAAATCCTTAAGGCAGTGACTGGATTTATTTGAGGATCTTAAGATGAATAATGCGTATTAATTTTTGTCATTTATTCTAGAAGTTGATGGGTATATAATCTTATTCTAAGGTTTTAAGAGTCCTTACAAATTACCGGCATTGAGTAGTCCATTAGTTGTTTTGATTTGCTTAGTTTACAACAACTCCATGTATTTCAGGCTACGTATGCAATGCTGTGGCAGTGGATCCACAGTCCCGCTGCTGCCCTGAGAGAGGAGAGAAATTTTCTTGTCAGTGAGTTTTTCTTTGCAGGACTCTGATAACCAACATTTTCCATGGCTTCTACAAATGCTCACAGATAGGTTCTTGTTTGCAGTGGATGCAACCTTCTTTCACAGTGTTGCAACTCCTATGAATTTTGTGTTTCATGCTGCCTGCATCCTGCAAGGGTATTTTATTCCACCTCTTATGGTGATTTAATGCTTTTTGCGGCTCTTCAATCATGGAATCTGTAATATAGAGCTTATTGCTTGAATTTGTTGTATAGACACGAGAGGAAGAAGTTGTGAAGGTGAAAGTAGCCAAACCCGTAACTGCAGGTATGGGATTCTGTAAATATAATTTTGCAGTTTCCTTAGAAAGTGGTAACTGTTTGTAAGTTTGTAAGGGTAACTACTACTTGCAAGCTAGCGTCTGGGAGAATTTCAAACTTGGTCTGCAAGAAAAGTGCATAGCAGTAAACATTTCTTAGCTCTAATGATAAATGAATTTTGATTTATGGGATTTTTTGTTTGTCTCTGCTTTTCCAGGACAGGCATGGATAAGAGAAACTTCAATTTCCTTATAAGTAACCAAATTCTTAGAATATTGAAAAACCAGTTCGAAATAGAAAATTTAATGAAATCTGTGTTAATCTATGGTGGGCTAACTTTGTGGCATTTCTTTGAGGGTGACAAGTATCAACATTTTTCTTCTTATAGGAACTTATGCAAGTGTTTTTGATTTCTGTGCTGGGAGGTGCCGCCATAACTCTGAGAGTGTAGTAAGTATCACTCCCTTCTTGTATTCTTTAATGTTTTATGAACTTGTCATGAAGAATGATGTTAATGTATCGAGAGCATGAGGTACAGAATAAACAAAGAAACCTATAAAATGGATTTTAAATGAAGATATAAACATAGGTGGCAAAAATATATATATAATTTTTAATGTGACAGAAAATTAGGTTGTTTGGTTATGATCCAATGTGTGTGACATTGCACCTGAAATAATTTTGCAGGTTCATGAAAATGCTTATCTTAGCGATTTCCATCATTGTTTCTCTCTGCCTTCAAATTCTCCAGGTTTGTGTGCAGCTGCATTTCCATAACACTAAAGTTCTTATAAAGTTTAGGTACACAATCGAGATTCTACTTTTCTGTTTTAGCCTCATTTGTCAGCTTTAGTATCACCGCAAGCCTTATCAGCAATATGATTCCCTTCTTAAAATGAGTCGACTTCATATGCATGGGAAATGTTATCTATTTCATTGGATAGGTATAAGATGCATCTAGTTTCCTGCATGATCATTGCAATTACATGTTGACTTTTTGTTTCTTTAATCTTTGGGTGTTGGGGATTGGGGACTGCATTCCTTACTTTTGAGTGGACTTTCTATTTTTTAGTCTCTCTCATCTTTGATCATGTGTTTTGTATACTTTCCCAAGTGCTACATATAGGATATTTCTCATGTAAATTAGTCAGGTAGTATTATTTGGTTATGTCCGTTTCCTGACAAGGAAAATTACTGGGCTTATTCTGTATACAATTTTTCTATTTTAAATCAATGTCAATGGCATTTGGATTCCTGAGGCTAGCTGACTTTGGTATACTTCTCGTGTATAAGGACATGAATCACCTTTAGTAATTTGCTAAGACATTTCTTCATTTCTAAGAAAGAAAGTTCAAACTTATTAGCTCTTGTATTTAATAGGTTAGCATTAATTTATGTTAATTGTTTTCCCCATACCTGGATGCAAGTGCAGAGTTGCTTAGAAGTATCTTTAATTTGTTGAGTTTTTGATGAAACAGGAGCTAATTACACTCAACTAGAAGCAAGACTGGTTGGCATTAATGTAATTATTGGAAGGTTTGCTAGCATGGCAGTTGTCTCTGTTTCTTCATTTAAGTTTGATTAATATCCAGGGGAGCTTATTTCTTTTATTTATACTTGTGATAGGCAAGGT
>STGP01009047.1:1082-11886 GCA_004918865.1 Caryocar brasiliense | reverse complement strand
TTTAAATTTATATCTAAAAATTATTATTTCAACTAACAAATTAATTAAACAAAGTCCATTTTAGCAATATACAGCTGAAAATAATTATATTAATATATTATAAGCATAATATAAAAATATATATTACATAATAATATTTTTAAAATATATATAATATTCTCTTCAAATACAAGATGACCATGAATGAAATAATAAAATTTAAAGAAATAAAAAAGATGATGATGTTATAGAGTAAGATGAGCAAAATAAAATTGAATATATCTTTTATTGATTTTTTTTTCAGTGAAAGAATATATCTTTTATTGATTACTAATATGTTACAACATCAAACAACAAGTAAGAAGAAAATATCCGAGAAAGATAAACAGTAACAAGACCGCAATAAAAATCGGTATTAAATATATTTATCCATACAACAATACAGAGCGAATATAACAAGACAATAATTAAAAGTAGGAAAAATTCTTCGAAAAGCGACGTTTAGAAAAGCAAAGATCTCTATTATTTGAATCGGAATACGTTATGCTTGATAATGAAAAAACTCGAAAAAGTGAAGATTTATGATGCTTTAATCTAAGCACGATGTGATCGATAATGGAGAGGCAAATAAAAAAAATGCAGTAAGATATATTTAAATATCACATAATGTTTCATAAATTTATAATATAATTAATGAGGCACATGTTTGATTTTAATATAAAATAAATTATAAAGAAAACTCATTTGTTTTTCTTAATCTATTTTCTTAGAAACGTTATTTTTTTTGTTACCTGAATTGATGGTGTTAGGCTAAAGATCCCTTGTCAAACTCTATTTTTTAAAAAACTTTATCACATCCTACTATTAAAGAAATAAGATACTCTTAAATAACTCATAACTTTATCAGTTATATTTTAATAATAATTATTTTTATCACTAACATAAATGAGCCATCTCAGAACTCTCATAAAAAGAGTCTAACATTCTCTCACTTAGCTCACATTAGGTTTACAACATAATATAAATGATAAAATTGTATATGGCCATAAATTAGAACTAATATGAGTTTCTTAATTCATTCAATGAAATTTTTTTGTTAACATGAATCACAACAGTTATAATCTTATGTGTGGAAACTTCTTTCCACATATTACACTGTTAAAAAAAAAATTAATTGAATGATTAATCTTAATGAATGGACACCCTTTAGTATACTTCATTCCATTCAGAGTTGAAAGCTAATGAGATAAAATAAATTAGAAAAGCTTATGTGCACAATTCATCTCGAATATAAACAAAAGTCACAAATGCGAAACCAATTAAATGAGCCTAACAATCTCATATTATCCACATGATCCTTATCTGAATAAGCAGGTAATTATTTAACCATAGGGTCTGTGATCATAACTGTAATACCGATATGATTAGTGGTGATTGTATACTCCTAAACATGATTTTTAACGATCAAATACTTTATATCGATATACTTGTTTTGACTACAACTTTTATTTTTCCTTGAAAATAAATAGTTCCTAAATTATCATAGTAAATTTCCAATGGTTGTAAAATACCACATTCAACCCATAAACTTGTAATAAATTTCTTAACTATAACGCTTATATTGTAATTTGATGGCAAACAATGTACTGCTTTCGCAATAAATAAGATAACAATTCTTTTGGTGTCTCTCTATAAGATAACACTTTTAATAAATAAATATTCAAATATTGACCTTTGGTCTTTACATTCTACATAATTTGAATCTAAATATCCAATCATCTCAAAATAATCAGAATTCCTGCATGTAAGTATGAAATCTTTAATCTTTTGCAAATACTTCATGATCTTTCTCATAATAGGTGCTACTGTTAATGAATAATTATTCACCTTGAATCTTTGTAAAACCTTTCAATATAAGCTATAAAAGACAAACCTAATATTTTTTAGACGTGTCTCTATAGATCTCTACGTCAGTGACATAAGATGATTTATCCATATCCTCTATTTCAAGATTTTGTGAAAGAGAACCTTTATTCTCAAGTAACATCCCCAATTGCAAGTACTATATAATCTGTATTTACTTTCACCTTGAGGTATATGTGCTTAATAATAATGTTTATGTAAGACCATTAAAAGTTATAACATTGTAAAATTTCATATACCACTAATGCGAAACTTTAATCCATATATGGATTTCTTTAAACTTTCAAATAAATGACAACCATCAGTAGTTCCAAAAACCTTATCAAATTTTACAAAGCACTAGTTAATAAAATTTGTTACCTTATCACAAATAGTGATGGATTCTCTAATAGTTTTATAAATATGAGACTTGATAAGCATCAAACTTAAGCAATTAAATCGCTTCCACTTATCATATGATAGTTCCTTATTAAACGCACTTGAGTTCATAAGAATTGGAGATTTATTCACATGAAGCATTAAATCAAGATCTATACACTCTAATACCAAGAGAACTTTTACCTTTAGGTCTTGAAAAATTGTCACTAGACAATATTAAAATTTAAGAAGAATCATTATGAACTATAAAAGGGATAACTCCATTAACAAAAAAATATACCTTAATGCCATGAATATTTAACTTTATATTGTCATAAATCTATACCTTTTTGTGGGTAAATGTTGCAATCATGCATTGAATTTACACAATAAAGATGACAACTATTAAAACACAAATTTCATACCTAAAGACCTAGGAAAATAATATTTTAATATTTAATTTGTCACCTTATCATACAAAATAAAATAAATATCTCCCTATAGGGCAAGATAACTATTTTATTCATACTGAAAGATGTTATTATAATATATTTATATTCTGTATGTGATTGTTATTATATTTAAGACGTTGTGACTAATTTTAAATTACAATAACACTCCTAACTTTATTAATAACACCAGAATTAGCAAATTTCTTATGTTGATATATAATCAACAAATTCTTTTACATCAAAATCAACAAATCCCTTATGTTGATATAAATATTTAAGTTTTATAATTTAATGCATACATATATACCAATAAAATAATATGATATATTTCAACTCTACAAATAATATGTACATGTACATAGAACAATACAAATATGGATCTCAAATTTCATAATTGAAACCCATTATTAATTTAATATTTAATTATGAATCGAATAACTGTATGATTCATATGCATATCAGTAATAAAACAATCTAATAATCAAAATTTCATGTTCTCATTAATTACAAAACTTTTTATGGACTACATCGAATATTTTTAATCAATACATATAACTATATATCGCAAATAAGTCAATATTTAAACAATACAGTATATCCGTAACTGAGCAATAGTCTATAAAATAATCTAAGTAGAGATTCTTAAAGTATCATTATAATTTTTTTTTTCTTGTGAGCAAGCAAATATAACATGCTAATAGAATCTCTATTCATGAAGCAAACTATAAGACACCTTAGTTCAAAAAAACCAACTCCTATGGGCAAGTTAGCAATCTAAACCAGTAAAACACTTTCAAACTTAATGTTTCATGTTTATCTCTATATTACAACATATAATAAGTTATAACTTTTCCTTTATCCTATTGTAAAGTTTAAGAAAACCAAATAAAATGGGTGAGATACTTTATTTCTTAAACAAGATATAATAACTATTGCCCGTTACATCTTGCATACTTGTGATCATTCTCGATTAGGTATCAATACATAAAAGTATCCACATGAATCACTTCTTTAATTGTTGCAATAACTTTTCCAATAAAATCGTATGAGTAATTAAATATTACTTTCACAATATGAGATACTTATTTTATATGTATTTCCACTGATTATTTAATATTATGTATTACACTTAATAACTTCAAAATAATATGTACTTTATAACCAATCTAAATTAAAAATTTAGACTAACAATTTACTTTAATGGAGATAAAAACTCATGTGTCAAAACCTTAAAATAATCATACCATGCTTTTACTGTAAGCCACTCAAAATATAAATAAAATATTACATGAATTGATTTGATTAATAACATATTTAAATTCATCTCCTTTAATAAGGTACAATTTACAAAACAATCAACTACACAAAAATCAAGACAAGTCTTAGCATCTTTAATATCATTTTTTAGAAAGTAATATCATAATAAATAACAAAATTTATGGCTAATCATAATTTTGTTTAAGACATAATCACAAATTTCATATCCTCTCTGCACACAAACACCAAAAAATAGTAGTACCCAGAACAGTTCAACCCAGGGATAAAACTAATTTTGTTCAATCTTTACATCCAACATATTTATGTTCACATGATTAGTTATAAACAATTTATGAGTACATTATGAGATTTGCATATATATATATATGCACCAACTTGGGTCTATTTAACATGATTATCTAGCTCATTTCATCACTGTATTCAAATCTCACCACTAGCACCAAGTCTTAAAAATTGATGGCCACGTAGCTAAAATGGCAATTAAAGGGTTAACATCATAGGAATTTATGTACATCCTTTCCAACATGCCAGACAACAAAATTGTGGTCCCACTTTTGTTGTCAATTCAAAGAAATTGTACAGCCATTTGTCACAGTAATGCGTAGACTAGCAAAAGCATAAGACCCATAAGACAATTTTTTCTCCACTTTTGTTACTTTCAGCCGAATTACCTTCTGGTTACTATTCTTAATAGACTGCAAATATGCAAATCGATGGCCTTATAAGTTGGTGAATTCGACACAAAACCAACAAAGATAAATAACGTGAATTTTACGCCATAAGACATGATCAATTAAATCATCTAAGATAGAAGAACAGCAACATAGGTTAGCCACGTTGACTTTGATGTACATGCACACTATTCAATATATATTTCAATCGAGTCCAGGTCGTTTTGACAAAGCTATCCAAAGTGCAATCCATAACTAGTGTATTATCATATTATATAAGCAATTAAATTAAGTGAAAAGGATTTTAGCCTTTTTTAAGTAATATCTTAAATTTGAGTTTTATGATTAAAAAAAATAATATTAAAAAAATCTTTCTATTTAAAACTTGATATAATTTAACTATGAATTAATCGAAACGTAATCTAATATTAAAATATCGAAGAGTGATAAATAAAAAAAATAAATATATATGTAGGACACTGTTCTAATTTGAAACCTTTTATTTTATTTTATTTAAAGTATAAGATAGACCAAATAAAGTTTATGTATAAGTCCAAAATAATGCTACAAGATTTATATATGTTAAAGTGCACACACAAACCAAACCAACAATATATATATTTATTCAAAAGGTCTTTATAAGAAATAAGGCACGTTCTGTTTCTCACTATAAATATAACCCCAAATCTTATATATAAATTTATAATATAGTTCTATAATCGATTAAGGCACATACCTGATTTAATAACATAACTTCATTAATATGCTTCTTTTGATCTAATAAAATAAATTAAAAAAAAACTCACATGTTTCTCTTTTATTTTATTGACTGTAGTTTTATAGCCTATTTCCTTAAAATATAGATTATCTAAATTTATATGGCAAGCTCTGATACTACAACATAAAATATATATAAATATCACCTCAAGATTTTACATATGAATTTATAATACAGTCATATAATTAATTGAGACACATACCTGATTTTAATAATAATAGAACTTTATTGATATGCTTCTTTTGATCTATGCCTGATAAAATAAATTATAAAGAAAACTCACTTATTTCTCTTTTATTTTACAGACGGTAGTCTTATAGCTTATTTTCTTAAAAGTGTTATTCTCTTTATTACCTGAACTGATAGTTATTCAGGTATTTATAAGGCTTAGGTTAGGGACACTTGTCAAACTCTAATCATTTAAAAACTTTATCACATCCCACCATCAAAGAAGTGTGATATCCTTAAATAACACATAACTTTATTAGTTATATTTTAATAATACTATTTAATGTATATGAGTTACCTCAGGACTCTTAGAATATATTGAAGACGCTGACAAGTGATCAAACAATTGATAAAAGATGGTCAATTAATGCAGTGGAGTGAAACTACTAATAGTCATATTGAAGATGAAATAAAACCATTATAACAAAGCTGAAAAGAGACAACAAAATAAAGATTGTTACAGAACGAGAAAAAAAAAAAGAACAATAATACTAATTTCATTTAAAGAATTTTTTAATTTAAAAATTAAAGAGAATGAAAAAAACAATAATTTTATCTAGAAATTAAGTTCTAACTCATATTAGAATAATATGAGAAAGAGTAACTATTATATTTATATGTAATTAAAATGATCCATGACATATATTTATATACATATTAATTAGATTAAAAAAAAGAAATATCCTAATAAGAAATATACAAGAAATTAGGTAATAAGTACAATATAAAAATACATATGCTATGTAATAATATTTCTTAAATATATCTAACAATTTTGTTTGTTTTAATCAATCGAGAATGTTTGAACGTTTTTTCATCACAACTTGAACATGAGTGCTTAACTCATTTATACTCGTGAGAGAGTCATTAAGTAAAGGTATACAAATGTTCGGTTAAACAAAATAAACCAAACCCAATTTAAGTTTTTTTTTTTTAAGTTTTTGGTTCGATATTTTCAAAGTTCTTCAACTTCGGGCTTTACTTTTGTGAAGTGGTTCGGTTTAGTTTCAGTTTAGGTCTAACAAACAAAAAAATCGAATCGAATCAAAATATATTGCATTCTAAGAATTTTTTAATAATATTTAGAAGTGTTATAGGTCTAAGAGTCTTTAGTTCAGAAAATCTTTACAATTCAGATTTTTAGTTTTGAAATTAGATTTAATTGATTTTTTATATTTGTTGTATACTTTCAATATTATTGCAATTTTGATAATTATCTCATATGATTATGTTTAGTTTAGTTCATTTTACTAAAAAACTAAACATATTATTCAATTTGGTATAGGTTTGGTATTAACAAACTTTAGTTTGGATTTGATTTTGAGTTTAAAAGATTTTAGTTATCCGGTTTTGGACAAATCAATTCAGCACAATTTGGTTTTAACTAGTTCAACACTCATATTATTAAGTACTATTTTAATTAATAAATTACACTAAATTCATTTATACTTAAATCTATCTAAATTAATAACTTTGTATAAAATTATTTTTTAGCATTACAATGGAGGAGTGGAATGATGCAAAGTCAAATTTTATATTTAATGCATGAATGTAAGTTTTTTAGGAAGAGATAGTATATCGGCACTTTAAAAAATTATTGCTAGTACATAAAAATTCGATTATTATACAAAGAAATCAATAACATCATATTTAAAACATAGCTCTAAACAATTTTTCTTTGTGAAACTAGACCACAGCTTGTTAGTAACTGAATTCAACTACAAAATCATTTGATAATGTTGTCATATATATGATTTTTTTTTTCCATAGAAGGTCTATTAAGATACGAGATACATATTGGAAGGTAGTCCTCTTTTATTTTAAATCCCACTCATTCAATAATTCTCTATAAATTTGAAAAATATTATGATTTTAATGCTGAATTTCTCACTTTACACTTAGTATGTCATTAGAACAAGTTATTATTTTCAATGAGAGCTAAACTTTAATTGCTTTTGGTTACAAAATAATAGGAACTTTTTACTACCACATATAGTAACTTCATTTTGATTTAATATAATAATTCTTTTTTTATATTATTTTAATATAGTATCAAAGCTTATAGAATTAAATTTTAAAGCCTTGACAAAACTACTATTATGTGTCCTCTTTAATTGTAAAGAGTTCTTTGAAAAAAAAAAAACAATTATCAACATTTCCTTTCATCATTTTCACTCGCAAAAAAGGGTCAAGATCTAGTGTTTCACTAAAATATTGCTAAAATCTTACAATCAATTTTATGATCTTACCACACCTTCTTATTGTGTTGCCCAATAAAAAATTATTGATTTTGTCGACAATCTTCCTCGTTGTGCTTTCCAATATTCATTGCGGGTCGTATTTTTTGACTTGCCTCTTCAACATTGATTTATTATGCTCTTAGATCTATCATCTGTATCCTTATCTATTTGCCATCTGATAAACTTTACCTATTTACCAAATCAAACTCTTTTGTTCTTTGATGATTTTGTTCATTTATTTAATCCATCAGTCTTCTCGCTAAATTAATATCTATATATTTTCTAATAGTTTTGCCTTTCTGTCTTTTTGTCGTTTTATATCTGACTTATTATTTTTAGTTTGGTTTGAGCTTATATGTACCACGCATTAATAGGGTCAAGGGAATATTGAAGTACATAATTTTATCAACAACTATTATCCGACTCCCACAATTCTCCACATTAGTAATTGTACCATATCACAATAAAACTACTTCTGACAATAATAAGATTTCAAACTCAAAGTTCTTACCAACTTGAGTTTGAGGGAGATGTTACATTTATATTAATAATAATAATCAATTAGAGAGAGATTATAAATTGGATACTATTTCCTAATCAGATTATATTATGTATAATTATTATTTTAATTATATAGAAACACAAAAATGCAAAATATAATAATCAACCCTCAAGTTCAATATTCTCTGCATTTACTCAAGTTTTAAATTGAATATTTAACACATCATTAAAAAAATTAAAGGTATAAATTATATAATTCATCATTGTCCCTGTTATTTTATTTGGTAATTAGTATTTCTTCTTTAATTTAAAAAGGCATTGATCCTTAGAACTAAGTTTTTCATTTTTATCATTTTCTAAGTTTTTCATTTTTATCATTCTCTCTCTTTATCGATTTGCTGTGAAAAATAAAATAGTATTGAGATCTAAATTTTTAAATTTTGATAGGCATAGATTTATCAGACTGATCTAAATCTTTTTAATGATGTTGCCAATAATTAAAAAAAGAGCTTAAGGTAATGGAGAAAGTTATAGACTTAAAAAGATCCAAACCGATAAAGAATGTGCTCCAATAAAAGATGAACCACATCTAATAGGAGGCTCTTTGGTTTACTAAAACGATCATTTTTTGTTGGAGTACTTTTATAAAATTCAAATTGTAGAAAATTTTTTAAAGAAGTTAAATGTTTAAAAATAATAATTTTGGTTTTCTAATAAAGTTAAATTCAAAATTCCATAGTTAATATATTAAACTATAATTTTTTATTTGGTGTCCTATTATTCTTTTAAACATTGATTTGTAATTGAATATATGAAGTTCCTTGATTTTATTATTATTTAAGACATCAAGAACACAATTTATGATTTGCACTTGAATAGTCTAGTTTAAATTCAAGTTAACGCCAATAAATGCTAAATTGATAGCAAGAAAAAAGTTTTATTAGAATATTTAAAGTACAAAGTTAATATGTTCCATTATATTAGTCCATCAAGTGCTAAAAATTTTTGTGTCATTGTGCACTTAATAACTTAAATTTAGTTGCTTTAAAGATGGATATGGGAGATCTTCAATACTTGCAAAGTCAAGTCTGAACAAGTTCTTGCAGTATCTAATTAACTTGTTCCGAGTTTTGGATGGTTGATCGGGGGAGTCCAATTGTGTGATTCAATCCTCAAGCATCAGACATGAAAAATGAAACTAAATTAGGTTAGATTAATGTGAGAAAAAAAATTATTATATTTTTTGTAATTATGATGACATGTTAAATTTTTCATATATAAGTCACTGCTCATAAAAGTAACATAAGAATTTACATAATTACTATAATAATATTTTTAAAATATCTCTAATATTTTTTCAAACTCGATAAAAAAAATATAATTTATAACCTAAATTGGATGGTGAAATTTACAGAAATAATGAAAATGATGATGATGTTTATTTTTTTTAGTTTATAATAATTGAAGATGGGGTATGTGAGATTTGAACCTAAAAGGCTCTAATTAAAATTAGATTTCTTAATTAGTAGACCAAAAAGTTTTTCCTAGTGATAATTGTGTTTAAAGAATGTGATAAAAGTCCTCACAATACAGTAGAGACAGGTTTAAATTTGTTGATAATCAATATGTTGTAATACAAAGCAACAATTGAAAATAAACTAAGTTCACAAGATGACAAACAGAAGAAAAAAAAAAAAACTTCAATTAAAGGCATTAATAATTATGTTTACGGTGACTACAATTAGAGGTAGTAATAGACATGTGGTCTATAACAGAAGGTAGATTGGAGAACGAGGAAGTAGACAAATTGAAGAAGTGAGAAATTTGTTATACTTAAATCAAAACACGATAAGGTAGACCACAAAGAGGTCAATGAAAAATAGATCGAAGAAGTAAGGATCTATGGTACATAAATCAGAGCACAATGAGATTGACAACAATAAGATACATTGAATAAGTGAGATTTGCAATACTTGAGTAGACAACTATGTAAACTCGTCGATCACTGTTGTGAAATGAGGTTGCCAACAGAAATATAAACAATAAAAAAAAAGAACATTAGAGTAAGACTGAAAACAAATGACAGGTTATCACGAAACGACAAAAGAAATTAGATAGTTTGTTACAAAGATATATTGATATTATGGTTGTGACATTTTAATAAAATTTTGGTATGTGGATGGATTTTTTTTGAGTTGATGAATGAGAAAATAAAAATAATAATGCTTTTTAAGTACTCTTTAATTAAAAATTAAATATAATACAGAAATAACAATTTTGCACGGGAATTGAAACCTAAAAATATGTTAGAATAATGTGAGAGAAAAATTATTGTTTTATGGGTAATTAGAATGATATATTTACATATTATATACAACACAATTAGATCAAAGAAAA
>STGP01008911.1:438-12141 GCA_004918865.1 Caryocar brasiliense | reverse complement strand
GAGCATGCTGAGTGGCGAAGAAAAGGACCTTCCTCTTTTTTTATTTTATTTTATTTTATTTTATTTTTTCAGAAAAAGGACTTTATTTATTCGACGCACACACATGATAAACAAGCACAATGCGAAACCTTTTACGCAGTTGTAAAACAGGAATTGATTGATTGAGAGTCAGTCGTCCCTCCCTAATTATTCATTTTATTATTCTATTTTATATATTTATATATTTATCTATCTATCCATCTATCTATCTGTCTTTGTGGCTGTCTTTCTTTTGAACTTCTTGTTGTTCAGTTCGGTCCCGAGCAAAGCAAAAGAAAGAGAGAAACCCTAGTAAAAGCGGGAGAGAAAGAGGGAAAGAGAGAAAGAGAGCGGCAACAATAATAACAAGAATGACTTTAATCGGTCTGCAAGCATCTCTTGTGTGCTGCAAACCTTCCCTCTTCTTCTCTAACACTATTACTTCTTGTTATTATTATTCTTCTTCTTCTTTTACAAAACAACAACAACAACAACAACAACAACAACAACAGCGCCGTTCTTATTCTTCTTCTTCTTCTTCTTCTTCTTCTAAAGTCTCCTTCTCCTCCTCCTTTTCTTTCCTTATTTATCACCCATTTCGCCTTCGCCATCGCCAGCTCTCTGTTCCTTATTGCACATCGCATTCATCCGACAATATTAGTACTAGTAGTACTAATAATAATAATAATAATAATGCCAATTCGAATTTAGGTTTAGGTTTAGATTTAGATTTAGATAGAAATACCCCTCTTAATGAAAATATTGCCACCGACTCTCCTCCTCCTTTTTCTTCTTCGAATGTGGTCGAGGTTGAAGACAGGTCTTCTGAAAAGAAAGAAGTAAAGATACCTTTATTGGTGTTTCTAATGGGGGTCTGGGCCACCGCCAGGAGAGGAGTGGATAAGCTTTTGGCTTCTGATTGGCTGAGGTGGTGGCCCTTTTTCCGCCAAGAGAAGCTCTTGGAGCGTCTCTTTGCTGAGGCTGATGCCAACCCTAAAGACCCCAACAAGCAGTCTGCTCTCTTGTCCGAGCTCAATAAGCACAGGTCTCCCTTTACTTAATGATATTTAACTTTCTTTTCTTTTCAAGCAACTTTCAATTCACTTCACTTCTCTTCGGACTTCTCTAATTATCTTCTCTCTGCTTTGTCTAGCCCTGAGTCCGTCATCAAGAGGTTTGAACAAAGAGACCACGCTGTTGACAGTCGAGGAGTTGCTGAATATCTTCGAGCACTCGTTCTCACCAATGCCATTGCTGATTTTCTCCCTGATGAACATTCTGGAAAGCCTTCAAGCCTTCCCTCTTTGGTAATGCATATCTATATCTATATCTATATCTATATATATAATCAACAATTGCCTTTTCTTCTTATCTGCCAACTTTTTATTCATTTCATCAATTCATGCCGACTTTTACTCTAGTTGCAAGAATTGAAGCAGCGTGCTTCTGGAAACATGGATGAGCCCTTTCTTAACCCCGGCATATCTGAGAAGCAACCACTGCATGTCATCATGGTAATTACCAACAACACTACACTGTTTTCCATGGACGCCTTGCCTTGTAGTGGAACAAAATGGTTTAATTTTTTTTCTCAACTTCCTTGTTGGTAGGTTGACCCTAAAGTATCAAACAAGTCACGCTTTGCTCAGGAGCTCATCTCCACTATCTTGTTCACTGTTGCTGTTGGATTAATTTGGTACCAGTTCTATCCCGTTTCCCTTATCCAGTTCTAATGTCTATTTTATGCAATGCTTCTTGATTTATGAAAGTGCTACCAAATTGGTTGGTTGTGCAATCCTCATTCGACGCCCTTATCAATTAGACAAATGTTTTCAGGTTAATGGGTGCTGCAGCACTTCAAAAATATATTGGGAGCCTTGGTGGAATAGGAACTTCGGGAGTTGGTTCAAGTTCTTCTTATACTCCAAAGGAATTGAATAAAGAATTTATGCCAGAGAAAGTATGTGCTTGGAATATTTCTTATGCTCTAGGACATTGCCTACTCTAGCTATCCCTTTGATTGCTCTGTTAATGGGTCTGGATGTGGTTTAAACCATAAATAAAGATGTTTTAAATTATGGGTTTTTTTTTTTTTTAAAATTCTTAGTAGGGAAGGTAGAAACAAGAAAAGATACTTGAATAGACACAATACTAGAAAAACTAATTCAACATAGACTAATTTAACCGTTTGGTCCTGCATCTGAAGAACATGGGCTAACAAAAGTAGATGCCTTATATATGGTTTCAGAACCATGTTGACAATGTTGTATCACTCAGCAATGTTGATTATTTACATTCATATGCATCCTGGGATATGCAGTAGATCCCAGGAAAATCACATGCTTTCTGTATCAATTTTCTTCTTTTTGCAATATAGTATTTTCTCTCAACTTTTCTTTTGTTGCAGAATGTCAAAACATTTAAGGATGTGAAAGGTTGTGACGATGCAAAGCAAGAGCTTGAAGAAGTAGTGGAATACCTCAAGAACCCAGCAAAATTTACTCGCCTTGGGGGGAAGTTGCCAAAGGTTTGTTCTTTCCTGTGCATTCAGTGCTATATGCTGATCCTTGTTATGTAAATTGTGATAGTGATGCGTCTTAACTATCATGTGGTATAATTGGGTTGAGAGAAAAAACATAAGCATGTCAAATAAATGCTTTAGAGGCAAGAGATGTCTTGTGGTATGGTGTTGATCCTGCAATGAAAGAATATTTTCAATTTTACTTCACGAGTATGATTTGAAACGTTCTGGTTCTCTGTAGTTTATCTGAATCACCAATGCACTATGTGTAATCATAGATTCTTTGGCCTGCCAAAAACTCCACTTCCTTTTATCCAGTTCATTATAGGTAGATGACCTGTTTGGTTGTCATCCCATTAGCAGATGCCTTTTATTTCATTCAGATTCTTTTTTCTCATTGCTGCTTGTTTCTAAAATCAAATGAGTTCTTACTACTTTGCAGGGAATTCTTTTAACGGGAGCTCCTGGAACAGGAAAAACATTGCTGGCCAAGGTAAACTATTCCTTGCCGTATGGTACTTCAATGTTAGCAGTTGATCGCTACTTTGCTGATATCAATCAGCAAAACCTTTTATCTTTCAAGCTTGTCTTATAGTTTTGTGTGCATGTATTTTAGCTCTTCAGCATTACTAGTTTGACTGTAAATGCCATTCTGCTACCTAGAATTGAGGCAAAACATGGTACTGTTTAAGACTTCTGGGTTTTTTATCTCTCCAAGATGGTGGTCAACCTTACTTATATGTGCTTAACCAGTCATGACTACGAGTTATGTATGTGTATACTCAACTTGCATGATTTTGACAAAAGTTTGTTTCATCTTTTACCTCAAGGCGATTGCTGGTGAAGCTGGGGTACCATTTTTTTATAGAGCTGGATCTGAATTTGAGGAAATGTAAGTCATCACTTTCCTCTGTTTGCGCCAAAAGATTACTCTTTCTTTCATGATTTTGCTATACAAATACTTAAGCACTTAAGCTATCTACAAACCAAATGGTCACTGAATATTGTTTTCGGATACCATTTATAATGCTGTTGGGCTCTCTGATGGGTGCAACACAGATCCTTGAGAGCCGTTTTTATTGTGTGTTTACCTAGCCGAGTTTCCTTTTATTGTGCGAGTCTTGGATGTTGACTTGGCACTTGTAAATTAATGTTCTGTCCATGTCAATACGGTTGAAGCTTGTGTCCCACTGCAAATAAAACAATTTTTGAGTTGTCTTTTACTGTGCATATTAATTAAGGACTGGCAATGTGAGAAATGATTTATATGTATATAGATGCATAAAAGTGTGTTTCGGTCTGCATGCATTCACATACTTGGACAAAATTTGTCAATAAGGATTTGAGCAATATTTTACTTCAAGAAAGCTCGAGTTTTCAATTGCCTATTGTATGGCAGGTTTGTTGGAGTTGGTGCTCGGCGTGTGAGATCTTTATTTCAAGCAGCTAAAAAAAAGGTTTGTAGTACACAGGTCCTCATCTTTTGATTTCTTTTCAAGTGTTTTTGGCAATTCAATGGAGGAAATCAAGAAGAGACACCAATAGACATATTGTAAACAACTTCTGTCAAGCATTTTTAAACTTCAATTTATCAACCAATTGATTCTAAGAAGAACCTAAAACTAGCTGCATAATCACCTAAAATCTAACAAATTGAATGGTTTTAGAGCTTAATATATATTTTTGTACATTTACACAAGATATTATTTGTTTTTCAAATTCCAACCTGATTTATCAACATTTGGATGATGCCATGTATTTAGTATAATGCTTCACTGTTTGATGTAGAATTAAAATAATTTCTAATTTCACAGGCTCCTTGCATTATTTTTATTGATGAAATTGATGCTGTTGGGTCAACACGCAAACAATGGGAAGGTCATACAAAGAAAACATTGCATCAACTTCTTGTTGAAATGGATGGGTTTGAACAGAATGAGGTATGTGTAAACAAGCTTGCAATGAAAGTGCAGGAATTGCTGTAGTTCTGAGTTTTTTTTTTTTCTTTTGCAGGGAATCATATTGATGGCCGCAACAAACTTGCCTGATATTCTTGATCCAGCTTTAACAAGGCCTGGTAGATTTGATAGACATGTAAGTTACTTCTATTATGCTTTTTGTATTTGTGTCCTAAAATTTGGATGTAGCTAAAATGAGATGGTGTCTTTTTTGAAATTTACTGAATCTTCAAACTTCATTCTGCTGCTAGGGCATTCAAATTTCTCAGCCAGATTTGTCTTTATTTGGTTTCATCCCATAAATCTAGAAACATTTACTTGCACCAATCTTTTGACTGATTAGATGGCTCATCAACATTGCATTATTAATTTGTTGTTGAAATTGATTTCTTGGAGATGTGACTAACAAAGAACCTTTATCAGATTGTTGTTCCAAATCCAGATGTACGAGGTCGTCAGGAGATCTTGGAGCTCTATTTAAAAGATAAACCTTTAGCTGATAATGTAGATGTTAAAGCCATTGCCCGCGGGACACCAGGCTTCAATGGAGCAGGTGGATTATTACTTGTCTTTCTTAAATAGATAGAGGTGAATCTTTTTTTTCTCTCTCATGTGTAATCAAGCTCATAATTGAGGCTTTCAATGTATCTGTGTTTGCAACAGATCTTGCAAATTTAGTAAACATTGCTGCCATTAAAGCTGCTGTTGAAGGCGCAGAGAAGTTAACTGCAGCACAGTTGGAATTTGCAAAAGACAGGATAATTATGGGTACTGAGCGGAAAACAATGTTTATATCAGAGGAATCGAAGAAGGTATGAATATGTAAACTGAATAATTATCACTTGAGATCAGTTTTTGGAGAAGTATCATGCTTGCTTGCTTGATGTTTTATTTCAAATCCTTAGAATTATGGGTGTTTGGAGAAGAATTATCATTCTTGCTTGGATGATATTTCATTTCAAATCATTAGAGCATGTTTCTGCACTTCATTTATCGGTTCATTTTTATATTTTCATCCTTCTACTCTTCGCTTTTAACCGACAGGGATTGAGAGAAGGGTATTTGCCATTATCTTGTGCAACATAAGAATGAGTTCACTGCATCTGCGCAAAATTTTGAAAGCTTATGACGATAATTTATATGGAACAAGTGTTGTTGGTTTCTGACATCATTGTGCTTCTATTCAGTTAACTGCATATCATGAGAGTGGTCATGCTATCGTAGCCTTTCAAACTGAGGGTGCACATCCAATCCACAAGGCCACAATCATGCCACGTGGATCTGCTTTAGGAATGGTGACCCAGCTTCCTTCAAGTGATGAGACATCAATTAGCAAGAAGCAGTTATTAGCTCGTCTTGATGTTTGCATGGGAGGAAGAGTTGCTGAAGAGCTCATCTTCGGTCAGGACCATATTACAACAGGTGCAAGTAGTGATTTATACACAGCCACAGAGCTCGCCCATTATATGGTAAGTATAAAAATCTTGTGGAGTGACTCTACTGAAGTTGTATATATTTAGGAGTATGGAGTTGTCAAACCATGACAAGCGGAATGGTTGGATCCAAAAATATTATTTTTGGGTGGTCCTATAATTCGAACAAGAGTAATGAAAGATCTATTTGCCTGTTTAGGTATCAAACTGTGGGATGAGTGATGCAATCGGTCCAGTTCATATTAAAGATCGACCAAGTTCAGAAATGCAATCATGTATCGATGCTGAAGTAAGATTTTTGAATATATGGATTTGGTGGAATAACTATGATTATTCTGTTCTAGGTTTTATATTTTTCCAATATATTCTGCAGGTGGTGAAACTCCTAAGAGAAGCATATGATCGTGTGAAAGATCTGTTAAGGAAGGTTTGTTCTCAAGTTTTGTGTTCTTTATTTAAATTTCTTTGTTCTTCTTTTTTCAGTAAAACCCAATTATGTCAATGGCCCTAGAAAGGAGAGAACTGAAATGCTGTTCTCATCACCCAGTGCCTTCCCTTAGTACTACTTTGCAAGGTTTCATATTCTTCAACATTATTGTTGAATGCCAGGAGAGATGTGATTGTAAAATGTGTTTTGCATTTTTTCAAATTTATTTTCTGGTATTTGTATAACAGAAGGTTTTAGTAGAAGCAGTTAAAAGTTCTGAGGAAGAACTTGAGTAGGAATTACTTGGCAGCATCCTTAACATATTAGTTATGCTCTTTGTCTGTTCACTCTTGCTGCATTAGCTTGTAAGGGCAGCTTCTGAATAAGTTTTAACTTCTGCTAACTAGACCCACTACTTATTTGGTCTTTATGAGTTGAACCTTTTTCTGAAGTTCACGTTGTGATGAAAGCTTTGAACTCAATTAGCTATTGGGGTGCCTCGAGTATCTGTCATAAGTAGGTTACCTTGACATGTGTTGATGTTAGTTCTTTCTTCTACGAGTTGCTGAGTTTTGCGATTGACTTTTGGCAGCATGAGAAGGCATTACATGCACTGGCAAATGCTCTGTTGGAGTATGAAACACTTAGTGCTGAAGAAATAAAGCGCATTCTTCTACCTTATGGGGAAGGACGACTATCTGAGCAACAAGAAGAACAGCAAGAAGAAGGCGAGCTTGTATTGGCCTAATCCTGTAATCTAGTCTGATGCGGGGGGAGGCTCTGTACAGTGTACTTAAAGCAATACAGGTGATTATTGATATAACCTGTTTAAATTTTCTCCCCGTCATGTTACCATAAGATATGTAATAGAAATTCTATTCAAAGGCCATTAGCATCTTTGAAGCAATTTACTCCCTGCACTAACATCCAAAAATGTCAAAGCATGTCCTGTTTCGTACATGTATAATTTGAATTTTATTCCCCATTCAGGGTGAAGTTTTGAATGACAATGTCATATGATCTTTTATAGGAACACTTTTTTTGCACAGTGGGAGTCTATTACTACTTACATGGTAAAGTCCATTTTACCATATGGCACTGGCATGGTTTCAAAAACAGATAGTATCTTTAGCTCAGAATCGGGTCCAGTGCTTTGAAGTCCTTCTGGAAGAGCCATCCAATTGTGTTCCAGGTTTACTCGCCCTTATCAAGCAATTTTTCTTTCCGAACAAACAATTTCATTTGAGGAAACGTAAGGGCGTCGTTCCATAGATATCCAACAAAAGAAAGGAGCAAGGCGGGGCAGTCGAGGTGAGAGTGTTAGTTGAATTCGACAATACTCTGAATTTGTATGCTAGTGACTATTGAATTATTGATATTGCTGTGAACAGAACTTGAACGGTTTCGATCTTTTGGGCTTTACTTATACTGAAAATGGGTGAAACAAGAGATTTAAGTGGCGGCCTGCAAAAGAAGCACGCCTTAGCTTTTCGGAGTTGCGCGGACCTTACTTGTAATGATTTTCTTGTAAAGTTTGAAGATGATTATTCGATGTAAAACATATTTATAGCCCAAATACAAGCACAAAAATATACGAATGGAATGAAGTACTTCACCAAGAACCTCTCTTACCAAAATGAAGGAACTTCAGATCTGGAGAACCATATCCATCATCAAAGAAACAGGCATTACCCCGTGAAGAGCAGATGGTCCATATTGTGCATGCAGACGGTTCGGATCCAGGCTCGTTTTAACCTTCGTCTTCTATAAACTTTAGAAAAGCCGCATTCGGCACATAACGAAAATACATACAGCATGAAAAGTCCCCCAAAATCTGAGACTTATACGAAGAAATATCGGGGTCAATAGACGACCTATATGGGGTCTGTTAAGAGTAGTTAACAAAAATGATGAGGTAGCAGATGAATTCCTTGGTAATCTCAATACAGACGGCACAAAATCATAGTTAACACAATCGGGAAAATCAATCTCTTGCTCCATATGGTTTAAACAATAACCCTTTCACACCATCATCTTTAATAAATAACACAGCTATAGTGGTTGCTGCAGTCAAACTTTAGCATGTTCATGCCTGGGTTGTTCATATTAAAGTTCAACTTCATGCCTGGGTTGTTCATATTAAAGTTCAACCGTCCAAAACGTGTACGGCTACGAAAATAAAAAAGCCTCTCGATCATTTTTGTGGATCCACTTACAAAGCAAAGAAGCATCTACAGTTTGAACTTAGGATCAGCTTTCTAAAAAATAAAAAAGAAGAAAAACTTACCTGTATTGGTTTTATCTTCAGTTTCCAATTTCCACTATCTGCCTACCTATGTTGGTTTATCTGCATTTCCCGATTTCCCCTATCTGCCTTTTTCACTTTCAGCGACCATCTACAGCATAAGCTCCCATTGCTACCTATCTATCTCGCTTACTCCTCAGTTTGTTCGTCGTGTTCTATCATCTGGCCTTCCTTACCTTTTGAGGCACTTTTCACCATCTGATCTACACTGACTTTTGAAATATTCTGCACCATTTCTTCCCCAGCTTCCCCACCCCTGTCCACCATTCTTATCTTATTATTGGCTTCTGTAATTACTTGAAGAAGTTCTGGAGGGGTAGCTGCAGGGTCTAACTCCAAACACCCCTTTGGAGCATTATGAGCTTCTTCACCTGTGAGAAGATAATAAGGGACCTGATGAGAGAAGCAAAACATCCCTTCTCTAGGAATCCTCCTGATTTCATTGGTGTCCACATGCTTATGAAAAACTGTCTTGAAGCCACAAACCTTAACAAGAGGAATAACAAATATGCCTTGTTCTTCGTTATAGTCATCCATCACTTCCACCATATCATATTTGTGTACCACCTCAACTGGAGTACGCTCATTCCACTCTGCAGACCAGTTTCTGTACAGTGCCCAAATTTCTCCTTTTCTTGGAAGTATGCAAATTACACCACGATTGCCCTTTGTCCATCTAACCTTGTGTGAGAAAGAATTTAACGTTTCACTTATTTCATGCCTGCCGGTCCTAAAATCCCCACAACTCTTTGGGAATCCAGATCCTACCCAGTCTAGTATGCCAAATTCACTGTTGCTTCTTGAGTTAAGCCAACTGATCTTCATCTTAAATGGCTTAAAAGAAATCACCTTATGAATTCTAGCATAATAACGAGGCATCCCATCATTTTCATCATAGGCAGCCCACACTTGGTCATCTGCAAAGGCACTTTCAGTCCGGTCCAGGTCAAAATTGTGAAAATCAGGATCCGGAACATTGATTGGCATAGGTGCAGGTGCCTCTTCATTAAAAACACTAGGCGAGAAGTCATGGAAAGACTTCTTGTTTCTGCTTCCTCTATTCGTAGCAGCCAAATTGCCATTCTTCTTTTGACCAAATTTGTCATCATTGACCATGTTTTTTTTTGTTTTATTTTCCTTCAATTTTAATTGATTTGACCTCCATTCTTCGAGTCCTTTACGGATAACCAGCCGTCCCTTTTCTATCAGCAAGTTTCTCACCTCAAATGGAGACAGATCTTTAGCAGCATTGGGCTTGCTATTGACACCAGAGAATCCATAGATCTTTTCTGTTTCAGAATAAAACCTTCTTGATTCTGATGCAGTTCTTGAGCCTGCTCCTTGACTTCCCATGGCCATTCGATTAAACTTGTCAGCTCCATAGTGATTCATACACGTTTCATCAGATCTTCTCTTTTTAAAGAGGTGATCTCTCTGCTCATGAGGCTGCTGAACCACACTTGCAGCTTGCCCAGAAATAGAAGGTGATGAAACCGTGCCTCGAGCACCAGCCATTGCAGAAAAATGATTCCGCTGTGGATCTGAATGATTACTTGAATTCATTCTGGAAAAACCTTCAGATACTGAACTCTGAGCAGCTCCACAAGTTCTTCCACTGTTAAACTGGTTATTATTGGCAACATTATGTCTTGAATCCTTATGCTTTTGGTGAGAAGAATAATTAGATGGCTTGATAACATTTGGAGGTGGAGCCTTCTCTACAGCAAAAAAGGCCTCATGACAATTAGGACATAGGAGGGTGTGATTTAGATAAACTCTCAGATACTCATACTGTGTCTTACATCTGGTGCAGATAGTCCAAAAAGTATCAGGTTTTCGATGGGAAGGAGAAGGAGAAGAGGTCTGCCCCGCAGCCGTTTTCTTGCTCTGAGAACCGTTTAAATTATGAAAGCCATTTACACTAGGCGGTTGTGATGGAACCTCAGGCTGCTTTGGAGTTCCCTGCTGATATCCTGTCATATTCAATTTTTTGTTGTATTCTAATCTCTTAGCCTTATCAGACAGCACACTCCAGGCCTCAGAAACAAGCTTAAATGCACCGTCTGATCCTTGGGACTTGTTTTTATCAGGGTGAAGTATAAGTGCTAACTTTTGGTATTGCTTCCTCACCATCTCATCATCAGCCCAGGGGCTTACACCAAGCACGCTGTACCAATCAACTTCGCCACTACTTACTCTACTCTCTGCAGAGATATACACGTCCAATGTAGTCAACATAGGGGAAAGACCCTCAAGTTCAGGGTACAAGTTTTGAGCCTTCAAAGCAAATCTCTTTGCCCCAAAATAATCCCTAGCCATAAAATTCCTCTCAGCAATTTTCTTTGCCCTGATCGCCTCATCCCTATTGCACTCCATAACAATAAAATTCTCCCTCTCCAAGCTTAGCTACAAAAAACAAAATTCTAAAAAATATCAGATTCCACAAGTTGAGATTCCTTGATTCTTCACAATAAAATGCAGTTGCACATCCAATTGTCTGACATCTGGTAAAAAGAGAAAGCAGAACACGTAATAAAAAAACCATTAACTATATAGGATTATTTTTGTGCACGTCATATCAGAATCATCGTAGCTAATATTAAAATCCCAAGTTAGATTCTTTTTCAAGAAGTAATTAGTGCAGATCACATGATTTCTTTATTTGGCTCAAGAATTTATCATATTTATTGAGATAAGTTTAGCAAAAGTTTACAGGACAGTGTCAAACCGATAATGATGGAATAATATTAAATATCTTGATGACAAATACAACGCCAATAAATTATGGGAGAGAAGAGATAGTGCCATATTGAACTCTAATTACTTCTAATTATTATAGCATACAAACAACAATTTACCGTCTGCATGCTATCTGCAACAATCAAATATCAATGGAGATGAGAAGGAGAAAGAAAGGTTTACAAGAATTTCCTATACAAACTGAGTATCTTTATCGATACAAAATGATGGCAGAACAGATCGCATTGGAGAATTTAAAATACAGCAAGATTAAAAATGCTTGACAAGTTAGTCATTGCTAA
>STGP01008893.1:2241-13309 GCA_004918865.1 Caryocar brasiliense | reverse complement strand
CATATTAGAGAGATTTTGTTTAGTAAATATTCTAATAAGAAATAATTTCTCCAACAAACACTCTAATCATGAATATTTATTTCCTTGACAACAATAACCTAAACATAAACTACAATTGTGCTAAATAAGAAGAATATAAATAAACCATATCATTTTCACTCATATAATATTTGCGTGTGGGAATTAAAGAAGTGCATGCCAACTATTAAATGAAGGAAGGATACCAATATCAATTGAGAGATTTAGATATGAGATGCCATAATTTTTTTATTTCTCTACCTTAAAACCTGGATGTCTAATGCTTCAATTAAATAAAAATAAAAATTTGATTTTAGGAAATACAAAACTATTTTATAAAAAATGTCAAAGTATAATATATTTATATTTTTTTTCCAAAAAACTTATATAATCCGAATCTCTATTTAAATACTATCCTTGTTAGATTTTGAACACAACTTGTAGCACTTTTCCATCCTTCTATGCACGTTAGAAATGATTGTCAAGAACTCACAACTATCTAATACCAGAGGTATAAAAACTAGAATTATAAATGCTAAAAAACTGATCGAATAGTTAAATGCCTCTCCAGCATCCATTAAAATGAAAAATTTGGTTCCATTTCACAATTTATCATCTTATATGAATACAAAAGTTTCACATTTCTATTTAGTGCATTTCTCACACTAGAAAGAAATTAAAATTCAAATAGAACTGTAATAAATATCTCAAGATCTAGTCTAATAATAAGTAGAGAATGAATTAAAAACAATTAAATCATATACACAATATTTAAAAACAAAAATTTTATGAGGTTTAGCTTTTAGCATACGTTCAAGGGTAAAGACAATTAAAGAAATTTTACTAAAAAAATATCGAATTTATAAAATTTGGACATCCAAATATCCTTATTACTAAAAATTCCAAAGACAACTAACCAAAAACCTTAAAGACACGGTGTTTCTTTCCTTTATTCTCTTTCTCACACACACACTCACAATTGTGTTGTGTGTTGTTAGTTATTCAAAATAAGCATACCATCTTCATTACTCACCAAGCCTATTTATAGGTCATGTATTTACAAAGTGATAGTTAATACTCGTGAAAATATTCCACCTTATGGATGCACTTATAGCCATCCTATTAGCCATGCAAAGTCTTTGTTTATCATATAGATGTGAAAAATCAAATTACATTCATAAATCTACCATGCATTGAATTTACTACTAGATGGTATTTTCTTCAATCATATCTCACGACGCCCTTTGGGGCATCCCTTAGGTACTAGTTACACCAACCAAGTCTAAGTAATGCTTGAACTTGACTCTAAGAATAAACTTTGTCTATTAGATTATCTGTTGTAGCAATTTTCTTCGTCAAAATTGCACCCTAAGAAGTTGTTTCTCTGACAAAATGATATCTGACATAAATGTGCTTGGTCCTCTTATAATACGTTAGTTTTTAGTTAGATAAATGACATTCTGACTATCACAATACACAGTAGTTTGTTTTTGTTGTAAGCCTAGATCACCAACTAAACCTTTTAACCATAAAGTTTCCTTCCTCACCTTAGCTACTGTCATAGGCAATGCTAACTATAGATTGCAAAATCACATTCCAATTAATGGCGCATTCAAAGAGAGTGAATATATAACCTATTAAAGATCTTCTTATATCTAAATCCCCAGTATAATTTAAATCAACATAACTGATCACACTACTTCTAGTGTCATTATTCCTATCATAGATTAATCCAATATCCTTAATATCCTTAAGATATTGGAATCCATTTTACTATTTCCTAATATGTTTTTTGTAGGATTTCTTATAAACCTACTTATCACACTAACAACATGTGAAATGTCTAGCTTAGTATATATCATAGCATATATCAAGTTACCAACTACACTAGCATAAGAAACATGGGACATATACTCCTCCTTTGCTTTATGTTAGAAAGAAGAAAGAAACTATATTATTAAGAATGATACAATGTTTACAATAAGTGTTACCTAGTTATAAGTAAATATAGGTAACCATATAAGGTAAAAGCATCCTACAATCATTGACAATGATTATAGAGCGATTATCTCTAATCAGATCTTGATTAGATAGAAAACTATGATTCTGAAGAGATTGTCTCTACTTAGATCTTGATTAGATAGGAAACAATTTGAATTTAAGATCTTTTATTTCCTTAACATCCCCCCCACAAACTTAAGTTGGGACAGTAGATACCAGCTTGAGTTTGGAAACCAAGGTATGGAATCAGCTAACAGTAAGTGATTTGGTGAAGATATTAATAGGCCGATCAACCGATGGAATATAGAGGAGTTAAACAACTTTGTTATGAATATGCTGGCAGATAAAGTGACAATCATTTTCAATATATTTGGTTCATTCATGGAAAACATCGTTGTGAACAATTTGAATAGCACTTTAATTATGATAATGAAGTGGTGTAGCTTCAGATTAAGAAACTCCTATATTTGCCAGTAACTATCAGAGCCATAGAAGGTTTGTTATAGTATCTACAAGAGTTCGATATTCAACTTCGGTACTAAAATGTTCTACAACAAATTGTTTCTTGTTGCTCCACGAGATAAGGGATGGACCAAAGTAGAAACAATATCCTAAAGTAGATTGATGATCAATAGGATCACCTGCCCAATCAGTGTCAAAATAGGCCTGGAGATGAAGTGAAGATAGAGAAAAGAAATGCAAGCCATAAAATAAGTTTCCTTTAATATAGTGGAGGATTCGAAGGACTGCAGCAAAGTGAGTAGATCGAGGAGTTGTTATAAACTGACTAGTAATATGAACGGCATAGGCAATATCTGGTTGAATAATAATAAGATTAATAAGACTCCCAACGTGTTAGCGATAAAAAATGGTATCTTGTAATAATAAACCATTGGTGGGTGTGAGTTTTTCATTAGATTCTAATGGAGATGATGTTATATTTCTATTAGTGAGACCAACGTAGGAGAGAAAATCAGAAGCATATTTGACTTCAGAAAGAAAGTATCCATTAAAACTTGAAGAGACTTCAAGATCAAGAAAATAACCAAGTTTGCCAAGATCCTCTATCTCAAACTATTTGCTAAAACATGCTTTGAGATCACAAATACCTATAATATCATCACCAGTAATGACCATATCATCAACATAAATTAATAGAAGAATTGTACCAAAGTCTAAGTGGCAAATGAAAAGTGTTAGGTTATAAGGGCTAGAGTGAAATCCAAGTTGAGCCATAATAGAACTGAACTTAAAAAGCCAAGCATGAGGAGATTGCTTAAGGTCATAAAAAGCACGCCGAAGGTGACAAACTTTACCCAAAAGACAATCATAACCCGGAGGTGGTTACATATAAACCTCCTCTATCATATCACCATTCAAGAAAGCATTTTTGACATCCATCTAGAATAGTGACCATTGTTAAACTGCAACAATAGTAATTAAAGTCTACATGGAACTAAGACTAACAACAGGAGCAAAAGTATCCTTATAATCAATACCATATTCTTGAGTATATCCTCGTGTAACCAAACGGGCTTTATATCATTCAATAAAGCCATCAGCATTCGTCTTAACTTTAAAGATCCATCTGCTTTCCACAGTAGATTTTCCCAGAGGCAGGTCAACCAAATCCCAAATGTGGTGGGATTCTAAGGCTTGTAGTTCTTCAGACATAGCTTACTACCAATATGGACTAGTTTGAGCTTCTTTATATGTGTTAGGCTCATAAATGGAAGCAAGAGTATAATAACAGTGACAATCTTGAAGATGGGGTGGAGGTTGACTAACATGGGTGGTTCGACGAACACTAGGATTGTCTAATTCTGATGTAAGATTGTGAGACGAAGGAGAGTCATAGACGAAGGTAAAGGGTTAACATCTATATCATAAGTTTTTGTAGAACTACTTATTTCAGGAAAGAGACTAAGAGATGGATTAGTAAATAAATAAGAAGATCCGAAGGACATAATTAGAGATTTAGACACATTAGTGAAGAGTTTATGTTCCCAAAATATGGCATACCTAGATGTGCTAAAACGTTTGGCATTGGGATCATAGCAATAGCAACCTTTGTGTTGTATGTCATATCCAAGAAAATAACAAAGACGAGAATAAGGTTTTAATTTTGTGCGCTCATAAGAATGAAGCAAGACAGAGTACACATAACCAAAGGTACAAAGGATATTAAAATTAGGCAGCTCACCAAACAATTGCTTATAAGGTGTTTGAGAGTGGATGGAGGAAGGAACTTGGTTGATAGTATAAACAGCAATAAGAATAGTTCTCCCTAAAGAGATTCTAGAAGAGCAACTGATAGAAGTAAAGACCGAACGATGTATAAACTATTACCAAATTTTCTCTCTGTACAACTATTTGGTTGAGATGTGTCAGAATAAAATCATTGACCAAACATGTTATGTTATTGGAGAATACTGAGAAAGGAAGAGGCACAATATTATTTTGTATTGTTAGAACCAAAAAACTTTTATACGCTTAGAAAATTAAGTGTAAACCATATTAGAGAATTTTAAGTATATAGAAGATAATTCAGATCGTTATTGCAAAAGGTACCCATGTGTATTGCACAAAATCATAAACAAAAATGACAAAATATTGAGATCCTCTTTTACTAGGAAGAGGAACAGGTCCCCAAACATTATAATAAATTAGATCAAATGGTGTAGAAGAATATGAGTCACTATTATTGACCAACATCATGCAAGTGCTTCTATTTACCGAGTTGGCAAGACATATAATCAAAGTTTTTGACATCAACTAACCCAAAAAGACTTTAGAAGCTAAAGATTGAAGTTTTGAAAAAGAAGCAAAACCTAAACGAGCATGACATAACGATAAAGAAGATCGAGAGGTGGAAGGAGAAGCTACAAAAAGATTCAGAGGAACTATTTGACAAATTGTAAGAGACTCAAGTTTAAAAAAATGGTCAACCTTACACCTTGTCCCACTGATCTTCCCTGTCTATAAATCCTGCACCACAACACCAACTTTAGAAAAGGTAAGACTAAGATTATGCTCACAAAGTTGACCAACAACAAGAAGATTAAGTGATAATGACGAGACTAGAAAGGTGTCATTCAAAGAGATAGATGTTGTAGAAATTGTGCCTATATAACTGAAATGTTTTTTTTAGCCATTAACAATATGTAACATAGGTGCATTAGGAGAACTTTCTTTTGTGGAAAATAATGACCTATTAAAGGTCATATGGTTACAATAAGCAGAATCGATAAACTATGATGTATTACGTAAGGTAACGGATAAGGTAGGAGAAAAAAGAGAACTTGATTGAGAGAGGACCTGATTAACAATTGCTTTCACATCATGAGCATTAAGAACAGAAGAATTAGTAGAGGATGGTGATGATTCTAAAGGTGTGGCTATTGCTGTGTGAGTAACTAAGTTGGTATAACCAGGGCGACCTTTAAGTTTCCAGCAGTTAATGATAGAATGTCTATTTTTGTTACAGTATTGGCATTTTGAGTTATGTCACCTATGATCGAAACTTGTGGGAGTATGAGAAGTAGTATTAGTTGGGCTAACACCAAGGATTGAGGCAAATGATAGCTTAGGAGAAATAGACATCACCATATCAGTAGAGTAACTCCGCAAGGTGCACAACCTAGTTTCTTTTAGAAATTAACTCTACCACAGCACTATCTAATGTAGAAAGGGGAACCTTATGCAATAAAGATGCTCTAGTATATTCAAATTAATCATGAAAAGCCATAAAAAATTGAGTGAGCCACATGCTATCTCAATACTGAGAAATTTTGTAGCATCTTTAGTACAATCTCATTGTAGTTCAGACATTGTCAATTGATCCCATATGAAACACATGCTAGAACAGAAGTCACATATGGACTGACCTAGTTCTTATCATTTCTCATGAAGATCCCAAAGAAATTGATATTGATTAACAAAGTTCGAGGAAGTATACCTCTATTGAAAGAAATTTTATACTTCTTTAGCAATTTCAAAGCGCCAAAAATCATATTTATTGAACGGACAGAAGTATTCGAAAATTATATAATGATCCGATGATTGTTACTATCCGAATCTTTAAGATGATCTGTAAATTTTGCATCTATTTTTTCTACTAGCTTCTTTGGTTACCAGTTATATAACACTAGAGTTTATGATCTTTGAGGAAACTTTGCATGACTTAAGCGAATGTGGATAATTATTACCATCAAAGATAACTTGTATAAGCTATGCTACATTATTTAAAGAGAGAGCCATTGTAATACCTTATAATAATAGTAGAATCTAGTCAAACAGAGGCAAAAAATGGAACAAGCACCTTAGAAAACCTCAGGAGAGAGATAGTGCAAAAATGCTAATGTAGCAATTTGCTGATATGGCAGTATAAAGTGGCATATTGATGATCTTATTATATTAGACACGTGTTAGTTTATGATTGGGCAGCAAAGCGAACACCTATCAGGAGAGTATATAAATGCATGGTCGATTGCGTCAGAAGAAGACACACATCTTAAGAGGAGTCATTGGCAGAGATAAAAATGCATGTCAGAATGCTTGACATGTGGCTATTGTTAATTGGATATGCCGGACGTGTGTTGGAGATTGGACAGACAGTGCCGAGTGTGTGGTCGGCACTACAAAAACTGTCAATTCGACTATTGGAGATTGGACAAACAGTTGCCTTCAACTTTGATGAAGGTGATTCGACTGTTGCTAGGTTCACTATTGACCGAATAAATTGTTTATAGCAACGGTCTCTAAAGAGCTTTGACTGAGAGAAGCATTCATTGTTGTTTTCAGATTTCAAATAGAGAGAGAAGAAATTGATGGTATTTGGGCCCAGAGAGAGAGAGAGAGAGAGAAGTTTGATGATATAGAAGGAAGAAAATCGCGCAAAGAAACCAGTTAGAGAAAAACAATCACACAAATTTTTAGAAGTGGAAGCTTAAGCCATTGAGCAATAGCTCTGATATCATGTTAGAAAAAGAAACTATATTATTTAAAATGGTACAATGTTTATAATATGTGTTAGTTATATACCCTAAAGTAATATATAAAATTGTGATTTGTATTTAATAATTTCTTTAATGACAATAAAATATTCATTTGTTTAATATGTTATTGAAATGTATTTAATTTAAACAAAAGTCCATAAGTAACTTGTTAAAGAATTTATTCTCAAGTGTTGAGAATATGAGTGACGAATTCGTCTAGCATAAGTACTTTAAAGTGGTTCACAATTATAGGCATCTTGATTGGGCATCACTACTCTAAAAGATCATCACCTCTATTTGTTTTCATGATTAGCATGTGATACTAATAAAAATGGAATAGTAAATCTTATGCTATTTGACATTAAATGTCAAGACAAACACAGTGGGCACTCATGTGTAAGTAGGTCGAACATAGCACCTAGATAACAATTTCATAGTAATTTATTTAATGTCATTGATTATCGTCTAAAATCATAATGGTACATATAATCCATAGACCTGACGTAACTCGGTTATCTTATGCATGGCTCTAATTGGTTATGTATGGAGATAGGTGTTCATCCAAGATGAGATTCATTACCTTGAGTAAATAAGAAGAAGGTCATATGGTCTTTGGTTGTTCTTAATAATCTAGTCTTTGGTCAAGGTAATATAATTTAAATAGAAAAGAGTTTGTAATTTAATTCACACTATTAAAAAATTGGAACCTAGATAGAATCATAAGATCTTGCCTATAAGATTTGACATTAACCATGACCCTAGTTAAATTGAGATCTTGTAATGATGGGATTTGAGTGTACGGTAATTATGATTATAGTTTATTAGTATGTAACAATCATTTTAATACATTCATTACTACTTCAGTAGTCATGACATATTATACTAGATGCCAATATTGACTTTTCAGAACTCAAGGCATTTTAGTAACTTAACCTGAAGTACAGAAATGTTGTTTCTAATAATGTTAAAGAGTGGACATTACAATCTCATTGCCAATTAGTAGTAAACTTAGTTAGTCACATGCAATAAAACCAATGAAAGTTAAAAAACAATTATTTTGATTAAAATGTTTAATTAAAATTATTTCATGGAATGGGCTTACATTTTGGTTGCAAGGTTATTAGCAAATCTTAAAGCACAATTCAAGAAGTTAGCGTGGAATATATGATATATATATATATATGAGATTTTATTTATATAGGATATAAATAAAGGAATGGTTTAAATGAATTAAGAAAATATAGATTAGAAAAGTCCTAAATTGGAAAGATCTTTATGGATTCCTAACTGTAAGAGGATAATTTTTTGATTAAGGATTATGGATTAATATATTGGTCCAAGATCCAATATATTAATGGGCTTACTTATTGACATAAGCCCATTAGGACTTAATTAAAAGGTTAGGCTCAATCCATAAAAGAACTTTTTTATTATGAGTAGTCAAAATTAAATAGGAAGTTTAGTTTTCCTAATTCTAAAAGAAACTCTCTTATGGGTTACATAAAAAGACCCAAGGATTGAATTTTCATAACTTAAGTTTTGAGATTAAGAGATCCTCAGAAGCAAAGAAAAGTAACCCCACTCTCTCCAAAATCTCTACACCAAAATAAGCCTTATTAGTCTTAGTCTCTGTTCCTTAGGGCAGCTTAGAATAACCTTTTTCTAGGAGACGTAAAAGGACTATTAAGAAGGCTAATTCTTAACTAAGTTAATTCGCGTTGACAATCTAGAGGCTTCACACTTATGGAGCTCAGAAACAATTATAAAGTCCTTTGAGGTAATTCTTAAACCTTCTTTTTTCTATCTGATAGAATTGATTATGAATATTATCTAATGCAATCAAAGATTGAATTGATCTTTGCGAGGTTGATTTTATGATTGCATTAGAATTGATTATGAATATTATATAATGCAATCAAAGATTGAATTGATCTTTGCGAGGTTGATTTTATTATTTGTATGCTTTAAAAGTTTTTGTATACATATACTCAACCTCGACTCGCTTCTACACTATTATCCTTTCAATATGATGTTACCTATTTATAGGTAAACACAGGTAATAGTATAAGGCAAAAGCATCCTATAATTATTGATCATACAAATACGACCTATATATTAAACAAGTAACATGACACAACATGTGTAACATGTTTAATAAATAAATCATGTATATATGACACACCAATCTAAACCAACCAAATTAAGTCATGACACAAATAACTTAATTGACATGAATAACCCACTAGATGAAATTATTTTGGATTTAAACTCCAAAATTAATAACATGGAACAAATTGAATTTGGACTCCAGAATCAACAACTTGAATTTAAACTTAATATGTGAAATTAATAAAAAAAGAAACTATTACGTTGTTCTACTATATAATTTACAATTTAAAGGCCCCCAACAAAAAAAAAGTTAGAGTAGTCTATCTCTAAAAAATATCTAAGAAATATTATAAGCAGTAAAATATAGTTCAAAAAATAAAGTAGGTAATAAAATTTGATCTACACCAAGAACTTTCTTTCTTTGATATGAGGGGATAATTACCCCCTTTGTTAATTTGCTGCTTCACATTAACTCAACAGCTTTCCTTAATATTATGCCTAAAAAAATGAACCAAGAATGCAAGAGTAAGCCTTAAATATTGTGATGTGTGGACCTCAAATATTGTATTGTGTGGACTTTGGTCGAGTGTTACTAGCAAGAGATAATGCTGGCTTCGCTCTAGCTCACCATTTGACCTTCTGGGTCAGGGATTTGAATCTGGTCAAATGGTAAAGGTCTAAAGGTGTTGTTATGGTCCGTCCTGATTTCTAAGGGAAGGATCCAATTGGAGTTGAGGCAAAAGATAGTGTGAGCAAGTCAACGGTGGATAATTAGTGGATGTTAATTTGCCTGTCTACGAAAAAAATAAAAAAGAAAGGTCGAGAGATGAGAAAGAATGGCAGTTGAGGAAAGAAAAGATAAAGTGTTAATGAAAACTAGGGATAGAAATGTTAGGTCATAAAAAATGAAAAGAAAAATAAATTAGGTTACTATTTTATTTTTTAAATATTTGTATAATTATAAAAAATATAAAAAATAGGTTTAAAGATTAAATAAGTATGTCAATCAATAGTTTTCATATAACTCATTTATTGTGCGAGTTATAAATGTGTCATTTCAAGTTATCGGTTACCTTAAACACCATCCATTTATTTCATATTGTAAATGGATTGACACGTTTATGACCTACATCCATTAAAACTACTAAAATTCTTTAATTTGTATCATGTTGCATCCATGTGGTGTTCGTATGTCGAGTCATTGTAATCTTCCAGAATCTATGCCCAACCATAAATGTGTCAAAGATTTTATACCATTAGAAAGTCATTACTTTAGTGATATTTTATGGTTAATTTTGCTGAACTAAGGTTTTTTTTTAGTGTATCACTTTTTAGTATATGAAAGTCATATTAAACCTTGACTAATCCAAAATCAATATTAGTAATTCTTACGTCAATTTGCTTAAATAACTTTGCTGCTTTTAAGACTTGCTCTCTAAAAACACTATACATGGAAATTAATTCAAAACGGTACAAAATATAATTCAAAACGGTACAAAACGGTACAATATTGTTCCTTGTGAAACAACAGCCCAACTCAACTTTTTCTAAATTGACACAAGGCTTGAATTGATCTCTCAAATTTTCCTAATATAAAAAGTAGGATTAAATTCATTGGTGTCTAGAATTCAATTTAGTTTACAGTAACTCAGAAAGTTGAAAATTTGCTTATTGGGTTTGGTATTGTTATAGCTGTAAATTATGACTTTTTGAGTCAACTAGATAATATCTAATATAATTTGCATCATTAAAAGAAAAAAAACTAAATAATTACAATTCTTTTATAGAAAAATCAAACGTGTTTGATTGTTAATAGATTATAGAGGAACAAGGATATTAAATTGGCAATTAGAAAATTCTCTTTTTCTTGTTTAACATAATCATAAAATTATTTAAATTTCTAATGATAAACTTGACAATATTAAAATCATCATTGAAGCTGA
>STGP01008889.1:8940-19221 GCA_004918865.1 Caryocar brasiliense | reverse complement strand
GCCGCTATAAAAATATCTGTACATTCAACAGGACTGACTGGCTTTGAAAATTTACAAACTCAACTAACCACTTGTGCCCATTGCTGTAAAAAGGACAATTTGGGAAGTTAGTGCTCCCCTAATAAAGATGAATCGTCACCATTTGAGTAAGCAACAAGATCGTCATGCGCATCAATGCCGGTTGCAGGGTCCGAGTCATTTGCTTCACCTTCGACCTGATTCAGATCAAAATCACCACTTAAAAGAATACAAAATGCAGCATAACCAAGCAACTACCGAATCTAACACAATTGTCAGCAGATACCTGCTCAATTGGAGTCATAGAATGATCCTGGGTTTTCTTCGAGATGTCTCTCAAAGTTCCCTGCAGAAGTACAATTCTCAAACATGAAATGGTATAATGTAGCATAAATGATTGGACACAAAATTTTGGAAGTGGAAAATCCCCCAAACCAATCACTAAAACACAAGAAGTTACAGCAAAGTGTGATGCGAGAGTATCCAAAAATATCACAACCGAATGAGAATGCGGTGTGTGAAATCAATCAGTCCCTTAGAATTTGAATGACAAAATTTTAACAGATCAGGTACAAAAAGATTGACATGCACAAATGTGATAGTTGGAAAATTTTATAAAAGAGAATTACCCTTCATCACAGAAAACAGGCCACTAGAATATTAATAAGATAGTTCAGTCATGCAACCACAATACGCCCACTAACTTCATCAAACCAAAAAAATGCCTACTACCCAAAATTAAGTTCATGTTCCAACATATTTCAGGCTCATGAGAAGAGAAGGACATCTACGACAAACCTATGCTTCTTATGCTATCAATGATCACAACCCATGATCATTTTCCAGGCTATACAACCAGCATAACTAAAGATATTTAAATCTCCAAATTGATACACCAATACAGCAAGTCTAACTTGCAGACATTGTCCAGATGCTTGGAACCATTACATATAAGAATTATAGTATGGAGCTCACACCTCACAAATCTTTCCTCATAAAATTTCAAACCCCTTAGGCAAGAGCCTATACAGGAAATGGAACAAAAAGACAAACTATTATGGTGTGCAGTCATCTGGTTTGGACTATAACATAACATGCCCTTTATTCTTTATCATTCTTTAAAACACATACACAAGACTAACTGCACAACCCCAAGCTTCACATGAATGGAAAAGCCAAAACTTCTAGCAACAGTCAAAAGTCATGACTTTGTCATCAAAGGAAATGAGAATGAAAATTAGTCATAAAATAGGAGGGGTGTTTGAGATTCAGAGATACTGAAGTAATCTACAATATGTCAGATTCCAACAATGGGCAACATACTAGTTAAAAGTAAAAGCTTAAAAATGGGGTAAGTGAGTGAGGTGGGCAGTGAAGGCTGTGTAGCCTACACACATCCAACCACCGCCGGGCAAGTGTTTGCTTTTCATTGCTTTTGTTGGTTAGCTTGAACTTGGAGGGAATCACGCCACGCTAAGGCTTATAAAAATTTACTAAGCCAAGCTTGAATAGACCCCAGAGCTTGCTCCATTTTAGATATTCAAAACAATATAAAAGCTTTTGTTTAGATATTCAACAGCCTTTTCCCCGTTGTACATTTCAAAGCAATATAAAAGCTTCAACGACTACATGGTTATTCTATAATTATTTAATCAAACACAGCTTTTTTGTTTTCCAAATTCAGATAACTTGAATATTGCAAGGGCATTTCTAAGTTTACTCGTTTGTTTTTTCATCCAATTCATGTAAATAAAAAAAAATCCTTGCTTGATCCTACAATCCATTTCATTTATTTAACCCAAGAACCTTACAGATATGTAAAATGATCACCAGAATACACACAATCAAGTAAAGTAAGAATAACATAACAATCCCTGACGACCACATTCCTGCGGTAATGTGGGCCTGGAGATACAAATCATGAACAGCAATCAAAATGAACAGCCAATGTTTGCAAGGCAGAAAAGCAACCAGTAAAGTAACCAATATATAATACATCACAAACACGCATGCAAATGTAACCAAAAAAAAAAGCTAAATTGGAAATACCAGTGTTTGTTTGATAAAAAGTACAACAGATAGGATAATCATTTTCTTTTCCAAGCAGCAAATGCCAAAGCCAAACTATGCAGTGCATTTATGAATATATTCGTGCAACAATTTTGGTAATGGAAACAAAGAGAATGATACTGACCCTGTTAGCCCAAAACAGCCCACACGCATTGCAAAGAGATCTTGGACCAGCTGGACCACGTCGCATCATTGGGGTGGATTTTGAACTGATTCCACAATGTGTACACCTAGACAAGGGTGCAAATAAAACAACCATAAGAAATTTTCATGACTACTCTTTGTTTAGAAAATATACATTAATTGATAAAAGGAACAAGAAAAATGGGAACCTAACAATCTGAAAATATTAAAAGAATCTGGAAGATTTATGCAACTCACGAGGTTTCTTGTGAGCTGTCATCTTGACCCGAATCCTGAAGGCCACCCCAACCATATGCTCCCTCAGGTCTCTTGGAAGAAGTGAATTGACCCTTATTACGCTGCATCCTGAAGTAGGCATCATATGCAAATTAGAAACTCTTGTTTCTTCAAGAATTAATAACCAAATGAAGAATAGAAAGTCATCAACACCCACAAGCAATATACAAAATCATAAATTCTCTCTATTAGCCAAGGACATTGTGAAGACAAAACTACTAAGAAATCGAACTGCAATTTGTTCAATGTGACAGCATGGCCCCCATAAATGGGCAACAAAACTAAGGTCTCTCCATCACACCCCATACTACCCCTAAGTATGAAGCAACTTCATATTCACTCTTTCTGCTGCTTCAAAGTATTTGTAGCCTGCTATAAATGCATGCATATACTACCACTGAGGACGCATCAACTTCACCCTTTACTCTTTCAGCTGTTTCAAAACAATTGTAGTCTGCCATGTATGTGCACATCACTATGAAACAGCATACCTCTTCCCTACATCGTAGGCAGTAATATGCATAACTGTTCCCCAGCAGACTAGCCAATATTATAAGCTAATTTCAAAATGTCATGCTGATCTTGATCTATTGACCAGCGAATAAATTCCAACAACTCAGATACCCTAAATCTTATGGCAACCACTTTGATACAACATTGATGCAGAGGGTGGAAGAAATACTAAGATTCAATGACCTGCAATTCAATAATTTGCAAAAGATAAAAATTCGGAGAATTCCCAACAAGCGATGAAAATTTAATTCATGTAATTCAAATCCAATAACACAACCACTAATAAATGAAGGTATACACCAATATACCAAAATTTAGACAAATTAATTCAACAATAGTAAGTTCTAACAAGTACGATCAATCTCACCAATAACAAAAAACATTTGATTGAAAACACATGAAAGCTTTGCAAGTAAAATCCTTTCAATTCAATATTTGACACCTTTCTAGACTAGCACTACCCAAAATCATACAATAACGCAACACTAATGCCAAAAAACTCATTTTTGAAAATAAAAAGAACCCACACCTTAGTGCAACCTCTTGACGGACACTATATCTAACTTTTTTATCAAAGCACCGCTCTTTCCTCTTCTGCCGGAATCTATTTAATGAAGCCACTCTCTGCGGTTGACTGCAACGTCCAGGATATTCCACCACACCCTAAACAAGACAAGAAAATAAGATACAAAAAAAACAGATAATTCTTTTAATAACAAAATTCATATCAGCATAAGCACATTCTAGAATCTCATGATCCAAAAAAAACAAAAAATTAAAAGTACCCTTTGGCTTTGAGCTGTCACTTCCAAACCTTGTGGACCTGCAGTTAATTCACACCCTCCTAACAGTAATAGCACAGCTTGGACCTGAAAAACAAAAATCCCCAAATATTGCATTGGAAGATGAAAACTTTCAAAATGCAGGTACACCAAAACCCTAATCCTCCATTTATTTTTAGAGGAAAATGCAACGAAAAAGCTAAAACTTTAAGTCAAATTACAAGCTGCATTTCGCTTCACATTGCTTATTCAAACATAAATTCGGCTTTTTCCCTCACATTAACCTAAACCTCAAAAATTTATCAACAAAACGAGGTACCTTGTCCGGAGTAACGGAATCAAAAACATAAACTTGGCCTCTAAACGTTAGGGTGAGCTGGTTCGAGACGTCGCCGCGCTGAATCGCGAGGTTCGAGGCGGGGCCGCCGCCGCCGCCGCCGGGAACGTAGATGGCGTCTGTGGAGGCGTCGTCGACATCGACTACGCCGGTAGGAGTGGCATCCTCGTAACCAATGCGGTGATGGTCAAGAGAGTCGGCGGCAACGGTGGCGGCGGTGGCGGCGGCGTCTTCGGCGGGGATCTGGTGGTGAACGTTCATAGACTGGGAGTGGCCGTACATTGGTTAATCTCGAGAGGATTCAGAGGACTTTGAAGCATTTAGAGAAGATTTAGGAAAGAAAAATTTTTGCGAAACCCTAACCCTTAAAAAAGCGAGCGACTCAGTATATTTTTCACCTTTCTTTCGGACAAAGAGAAAGTGAGTCCGTGTTTTTTTGTTAAGGAAGAGAGACGGGGAGAATGAACGGCACCTACCGACAGGACGGTAGGGGGTTAGGGGGGGAATTTACCCTGAGTGATAGTGATATTTACCTTGCGTGCCCCTTGCTTTTTGATTGTGGAATTAAGTTCTGGGATTGAGCTTAAACATTGGCGGGAAACGTTGTGGGGCGATATTTTTTGGCTGTGTTTTGTTTTTGGCCATTTTACAGTTTTTAACAATTTTGTTATTAAATTTATTGTTAAAAATTATTAAAAAAATTAAACTTATAATCTTAAGCTATTAAGCGTAATAGAGTAAATATATTTTATTATATTTAATATACTCTTCATTGACTTAAAGTATAAATAAATTTATCATACTTTATATTAAAATTAATTATTAATTAATTAAATAATTAATAAAATAAATATATTTTTTATTTTATTAATTTAAATTTAATTCTCAAGTTAAATTATAAAAAAATAAGTTTGTATAGGAATATCTTGCTACTATACCAATCTTGTGCTTAAAATTCGAAAAATAACTTGGGCAACAATTTTTATTTGTAGTACAAAATTTAGAGATTTAATTACTATATTCTGTGTTTTAAAGATTTTATAATTTCTTTAAAAAAAAATTATTACACAATAAACTGTATTAAAACTCATTTAATCAAACATAACATTTAAGAGCTTGGACAACAGTTTTTATTTTTGGTAGAGTTTGGGCATTTAATCACTATAACTCTGTATTTTAAGAATTTAGAAAAGATTCTTTAGCTCGATTCCTTTTGCAAACCGACGACCGGTCATATCATTTTTTTTTTCTCTGCGCGCCTATCTAACATGTGGCTGCATTCAATCGACGGGGGAAATATGGCAGAAATGGACAAATCAACAATTTGAACGTTCTTCAATGTGGGACACTTCTCTTCATCGTCAGCCAGAAATTTATCCATCCAGTCAAAACATCATTATACTGGCCCTCAAAGACGGCTGCCAAAAATATTAGATTTAAAACAGCTCTCCACGTTTAAGTGTAATATCTTCGCAAATTTGAAGGACCCGGATCACCTGTCCCAAAAACCAACTAAATGTAATTAGGATTCGATTTGATAATAAAACCTCTTTTTGCCCTTTGCCTTCAGTTCAGCTTCAACATGGAAAACGGCGGAAAACAGCTAGAGATTGTGGTGTTTCCATGGCTAGCAGTGGGACATCTCATACCATTTCTACAACTCTCCACGCTCTTGGCCGAAGAGGGCCACAAGATATACTTCGTATCGACACCAAGAAACCTCAACAGACTTCCCAAAATACCCCCAAAACTATCCTGCAGAATTACCTTTGTATCCTTCCCCTTGCCTGACGTGCCAGACCTCCCGCCTCATGCGGAGTCCTCCGCAGACGTTCCGTACAGCAAACAACAGTTGCTGAAGAAAGCCTCCGACATACTCGAACCAAAACTAATCGCTTTTCTTGAATCCCTGTCGAGTCCGGATTGGATTATTTACGATTATGCCTCTCACTGGCTACCTTCCCTGGCGGCCAAGCTTAGAATCTCCTGCGCCTACTTCAGCCTCTTCACAGCCGCAACCCTGTGTTACATAGGCCCGCCTTCAGTGCTGATGAACGGTGAAGATACGCGTTTGAATGCTGAGGATTTCACGGTCGTCCCAAAGTGGGTCCCTATCAAGTCCAACGTGGCCTACCGCCTGCATGAAGTGACGAGGTATGTGGACAAAACAAAGGAGGATGTCTCAGGACCGTCTGACCCGGTTCGGTTCGGTTTTGCCATCGGAGGGTGTGATCTTTTGATAATTAGAAGCTCTCCGGAGTTTGAACCGGAGTGGTTCGACCTTTTAGCCGACTTAGTAAAGAAACCGACAATTCCGGTCGGTTTTTTGCCTCCAGCAATATTGGAGGTTGATGCAGAAGAAGAAGAAGATGATAAATGGGTTCACGGAAAAGAGTGGTTGGATAATCAAGAAGCTAACTCTGTGGTCTATGTTGCGTTAGGGACAGAGGCTTCGCTAACCCAGGAAGAATTGAGCGAGTTAGCTCTTGGCTTGGAGAAGTCAGGGCTGCCTTTCTTTTGGGTACTCAGGAACTCGCCCGGGTCGACTCAGAACGTGTTGGAGATGCTTCCGGATGGGTTCAAGGAGCGAGTTAAGGATCGAGGGTTTGTGTACTCTGGATGGGCACCGCAGGTAAAGATACTGAGAAACAACTCAGTTGGGGGGTTTTTGACTCATTGCGGCTGCAACTCGATCATTGAGGGACTGGCTTTTGGAAGGGTTCTGATTCTGTTTCCTGTGCTAAATGATCAGGGGCTTAATGCAAGGTTGCTTCATGGTAAAAAACTTGGGCTAGAGATACCCAGAAACGAGAGGGATGGATCATTTACAAGTGATTCAGTTGCAGAGTTCTTGAGAATGGCAATGGTAGAAGAAGAGGGCGAGTCATCGAGGGTCTTGGCCAGGGAAGCAACAAGCTTGTTTGGAGACGCGAATGGGAATTACAAGTTTGTGGAAAGGCTTGTCCAGTACCTTGAGGAGAATAGGAAGTCGGGCTTGGCGGAAGAAGAGTGAAGACTAGCTTCTGGCATGGATAACATTTTTGTATTTTCTTATTCCAATGTTGGTTGACAGAATTGTTCCATTCATTATGTTGCAAACCAGCTGTTCCTTGCCTTTTGCATGTAGATGCACCCAGATTTCTCCAGTCAATCTTTAACAGCTAAAATTTCTCTGGTCAATAATCAAACCATGAGGGTGACAGCTCCATGTTTCTTGCACCATCTAGCCACCAAAGATACATAATTTTGCTGTGAATTCCTTCATAAATTTTACAAATAATGGAAGGTTTCAGTGAAGTCCTGGTAGAATAATCGGTGTTTACATAAACCTTGCATATTTCAAGGAGGCATCGAAGCCTAACTGTACAGATTGTTAGGGGTTAACAATTGCAATCAAGATACAAAATGTAAAAGCTGATGTGACTTGGTTACTAATACACAACATTTCTATTCTAAACCTGTAACCTTGTAATATACATGTATGTGCAGACAACCGGATTACCGATTCATCTCCTCGAGGAAATGACCAGGGGCCAGCTGCCTTTGCAGAAGGGAAACCACTCATCTCTTGATGTTACAGAAAGAATACACGTCAAAATGATGCTGAACCTCCAATCAGCTTCCTATCTGTTAATGATGATAAAACTATATGCATCTTTTTCTGTCTCCGAACACAAATGTGATTCGAGTTTGTTGCCCAAAAATAAAGGACGCCGTGGATCTGAAAATATCCTCTAGGAGTGGAAGCCACTAAAAACCTCCTGTGAGAAATGAAAGAAGATGGATATCGAGAAAAACAAATTCTTATAACAATAAACATGAAGAATATCAAGCAAAACCACATTGCATGCTTGTTAGTGATGAATATCAAGAAAAACAAATTCTTATAACGATAAACATGAAGAATATCAAGCAAAACCATATTGCATGCTTGTTAGTGTAATAGCAGCAGCATACCTGAAATTAAAATCATCAATCAGCAGACGCTGCATAGCTGCTGTACTTGAATCTATCCTGCTGCAGAAACTTTAGATTTTGTTCGCGAAGCACTAGATTTGCGAAGTTGAGGATTTTCTATGGAGTACACAAGAAGGCTTCCATCTTTTGTGCCAGCTAAGAAGCACTCCTCGGGAGTAACTGTTAGACATGTTATTATCTTTCCAACTCCAATATACCTTTTGACAACATCAAGTGTGTTCATAGAGCGCACAACTATCTGCCCTTGATCACCCGCACAAACCAAAAATTCACCACATCCACTGAGTTCAACACAGTTGAGACGCCCATTAGATTCAGAACTGGCTAGATGTTTTCCATTAATAGAATATAGATGCAGACTGAGATCATCATCAGCATAAAAAATTATTCGTCCATGCCGAGAGGCAACAAGCTTTGACAATGCAAATCCAGATGGATGTCGTAAAGATCTTACATATCTTCCCTCCCTCAATGTATGAAAAATACAAGTTCCATCTTTTGAACCACTGATGACTATGTCAAGCTCCACACTGACATAAAGGCATGTAATTATATCATCATGACCACTAAGAATATGGAAGGGAGTTTTGGCAATAACATAATCTTTGCGGGCTATTTCTGTCTGCATGCTTCTAACTCTCTTTTCAAGGGGTCGAGCACGGAGAACTTCCCAGACCATGACTGTAGTGTCATAACTTCCAGTTGCAAGGACACTACTATCAGCTGTCACTGCACAGTGTTCAATTTAGAAAGAGATGCCATATACTCAAAAGCAAATTTAGATTTTAAAACACCAACAAAAGAACATTATACAGATTAAGCATGAGATAACACAACAAATGTTGATGTCACATTTTGTTTACATCATCCATGTTGGACAGAAATAGACTAGTGTTCACTGTTTATCAAAACCTACCCATCCCATTCGACATAAGATTAAAAATTTCTTAGATTCCATTCTCATTGTTTTCTTATGTGAAATATGTCTTAGCTTTGATAAGTTGTAAATGATGTTCTACACAGCTTCTAAAATTACAAATAATAAGGTAATCTGGTATTAAATTTTATCAACATGCATGAACTGGGGAGACTTTGCTCAAACCATGGGAAAAGGTTTCACTGATCTTCCATCATTGAGTATTTGGGGAGTAGAAAGTATCCACACAATACCATAGAATGTTGACTCAATTCAAATAGTTTTTGTCACCCTAGGGGTAAGGTGCATAATCTTAAGACTCTGAAACAGACAATGCTTACTAATTCCAAAGGCAAACAGAACGCCATGCTTGCTTTGCGTCTTACCTTTCCTTTCAAGTAATTATTATTCATATATCTTCATTTGGTGCCTACTGTATCTACATAAAATTGAATTCAAAACGCTTGTAAAACTTCTATAGGTAGAAAAACAAAATCTCATTATAAACAATTACCTGCCACACAACTGACCACATCTTTATGTTGTCGAATGCTTTGCACCATTCTTCCATCACTTAAGGAAAAGACTTGGAAGCTATTTTCCCAATTGCCACATGAAATCAAGAAATTCTCAGATGGTGTTTGCATTGTTGCAAAGCATTGTGCTCCAAGTTCAACATTTTCAGCCAAAGGACTCCCAATTCTTCGAGCAGTAAGAACATCAGAACCAATCCCAAATAAGGGTTCCTGCAATAGTTAAAGTCGCATTTAACACACATCAATCGTAAAAAATTTCACTAAATTTCATGGAAATAAAACAAAAGCTCATATCCCCAACCTGGAAACTAGAGAAAGTAAAATTGCCACCAGATTGCAGTTGGGTTGTTAACCACATCTTAACTGACAAGGCAAGTCCTTGGTTTACAAGGACAATATTAGAGTCCAGTATACCAACATATAATACAGCTGATGTTGCATAACTTGTACTTGGCACAATGGATGTCAAATTAATAGAATCCGGTGCAAAATATAAAGGATGAGCAATTGGAATTGGTGGGCCTCTTCTTGGGTGTTTCTTGCGAAAAATCTGGATTGGTGTCTGGCCAAAATTTGCAATTTGGTCTTCAATTGCTGATCTCTGCAACTCATCTTCCATGGTGTCAAGATCAACCGCTCCTTCATAAGTTAGATAATAGAAAATATTTGCAGCCTGAATTTTAATCCCACAAAATGAGTTAATAAGGAACA
>STGP01008867.1:2072-16122 GCA_004918865.1 Caryocar brasiliense | reverse complement strand
TGTTTTGCAGCCAACTATAATATTAATAAAAGTTTTTTTTAAAAAAAATCATGATAAAAAATGTTTCAATGTAGGTGTGGAATAATTAACTTTCTGAAAAAAAAATTACTATAACTCTGAAGAGAAATTGCGGATTTTTTTGTTGAATATATATAGAGGGTGAATTGATTGACATTAATAATAATAATAATAATAATAATAATAATAATAATAAATGATACAAAAACTTCCTCTAATTTACTACTATAGTTTTCATCCGGATATATACACACACGAAGGTGCTGATATTTTAATTTAAAGAAAATAATAAAATTGTAGATTATGATAAATTAGATAGAATTTTTTGGTTATTTTTTTAATAATAAATAAAACAGAAAAGTTGCATCATAATTGACCTTTTGAGTCCTATTTTTCAGCTAATATTTGTGAAACAAAATATCTAAACCTTTTTATTTATGTACATGTAGATACGTGTCAAAACCAACGAAGCAAAAAGTACGTTCTTGGAACTTTGGGGCAGCAGGACCACTAGCTTTTGGTATTAGCTGTAATCATGGGATCTGCTGTTATGAATTACACCCACCTTGCACAATTATCTAAAGTCCTCTTTATTTTGCTTAATTTTTAATTTTTATTTATTTTTTAATTTTTCAAAATATATTAATTATTCTAAAAAAATTTCTCTACTACATAATTTTAAATTTATAATTAAAAATTACTAACAATTAAACTAAGCTATGTTTGATTAGTATTAATAGCTATAAAATCATATAATTTTTAAATTAATAATTAAAAATTAATTAATCATAACAAACACTATTGGATATCTCGTTGAGAACCCATACTTTTGCGAAAGTGAAAAAATAAAAGCTTCATTAATGCCAGAAGGAACCGTGGTTACCAGAACCTCTCATAGAAGGCTAGCTGCGCCCGGGACAACGGACAGTTAATAAATCTTTGAGATACAATGTTAGCTTAGCGCATCAAATTTTGTTTCATTACTTGAGTTTTAATCGAGCGATTTCAGGACCCTTAACATTTCAGTCAACATAACAATATATTTGAGTGCTCTAAAAGATGATTACTAACCTTGCAGAAACACAATAATCTAATCAAAAGAAACCACTGCAGTAACACTCTCTCACGACACAAAAGTTCTTCTTAAGCAATAGCTCATTATCAGATTCTGTACCCGTGTTTCATATAGTTCGATAGTTCGACAGTCAGTGACCAAGAGAGTTGAGCCGTGCTTGCCACATCCCACGTATCGCACAAAAACATGCTCAGCAAACTTCCTCAATCATCCCCGCTTAAGGCTTCTTTTCTTCTAATTTATTAGCAAAGACAAAATAATAGGGGAAACGCAAGCCAATAAATCGAATTAGGTCATTTTGTCAACACGAAACAATTGAGCGACGCAAAATCGGTAAATATAACAGAGTGCAGCTATCAATTCTACCCACTTCTACACCTTACACCCACTTCCCCATCCCACAAAAGGGAAAAAGGAGAAGAAAATAAGGACAAGCTCATGTACAAAGGAAAGAATATGGATGTCAATTCAATATAAGAGTAACACGGCTACAATACAAGTACATACTCGAGGAAGTCGGAATATAAAACCCATTATTACCATCACCGACGCCTGCGGGAGAAACTTGGGGATCCCACTGCCACTACTTGTGTGTTTCTGATGTTTCTACTGGGGGAGTCCATAGACCCTCGGAAGGCATAAGCAGCTTTCGCTGATTCTGGCACTGAATCCAGTGGAAGCGATTCTACAAAGCATGCTGTATTAATACGAGTCCTCTCGAGCTCTGTTTGAAGCAATTCAGAGCTACATTGCTGAGCAAGAGCCTGAAACACACCCAATAATTTAGACGGTGCACACAATATTTCAATGGAAGCATACAGAATTCTTCAATATGTGAATTGCTACAATCCGCAAAAACTGAGAAGACAGAACAGATCAAATAATTCCTAATCATACTCACAACTCTTTAGTATGCAGCAAATTCGACGTTCAGCTATTATGCTATATCAATACCAACAGGCAAAATAATATGCAATTTTGTTTGAGCATAGCTGCATCAATCAGCATACTACAAGGAACATGATTCTTACAATCAAGTCATCTGGAGATGTGGCTACGCCTTGCTGCCTGTCATCTGCAAGTGCATCTTCACTTCCACGAGTTGATCTGCGTTGATGGCCCGGATTTTCAACTGCCTCAGTGACATTCTCTGTGGCTTTCTCCAATAGCACTCCTTGCAAGGACTTGAAAGACTCCCTTGCATCAGCCGTAAAATATGGATTCAATATGGTCTCAAAATACTCAAGCTGCACAAGACACATGCACAAATTGTTATCTGACCAGTTGTCAGTCACAGAAACTAGATGAACAGCTGCAGCACCCAGATAAAACATATATATATAGTTTACAACATACTACACTTTCAGCAAGAAAACCCCATGATAGATCAACCAAACTTCTAGAAGTATTTGCTTGGATGAATGGTTTTAGGATGGGGTGCTGCAGGTTTTAAGTGTCCTTTCAAAGCACAGGTCAATGCCTTTGTAGGTCAGCTATACAAGGTCTCTTTGTTTGGTGTACAACTGATAGCAACTGATGCCCCCCATTCCCAAACACTGCTAATGGCCTTTTAATAAACACTGCCCTCAGTTGAAGTCAATAAAAATATTTTAAAAAAGAAGCAATTCTAAGCCCCATTTCCTAGAACAAGAATGCACTTGGAGTTTCACTCATTTAGACTGATGAGAACCTTGTTTAGGCTAACTAATAGGATCATAGGCCAGTTAATAGGCTCATCACAAAAGCTTATTATAATAAGTCTGCGTATGATCATTTTACAATTTTTTTATACTACTAACTCTATGTTTATAGACGAGTCTACTTGTTCAAAAGCATGCTTGATAAAAGCTTGTTTATCTCAATTAACAAACAAGTGAAGTGTAATCCTGAACCCTATTCAAGCTCTCCTTTATAAAATAAGCCAACCCTGAACACATGATAACTCTTCTCCACATGGCTTGTTTATAGCCTCAAGTTCAGCAAAAATAACAGCCCTCCAAAATACTTCACCCATGCTAGACCTCAAAGGCACTCAGAGTACATATATTAATATCATACATCATGTAGCATGAATTTGTAGCAAATAGATTTTAGGATAAAAGAAGTCTGGATCCCCACTGTTGGTCACAACTGTCCTACTTTACCTCAAGCATGAGCTGACAGAATCCATTTGCATCAAGGGACCTCAGATCTTTGCTTTTGCTCTCGTGGAATAGGCTCAAAAATGTGTCAATCAGACCCTCCACAAGAATACCAAGTGTCTTGTCCAAAAGAGGCCTGGCACCAAGAAAGACCTGCAATGAAGAAGTGAATTAACTCAGCAGATGGTGATAACCTCAAGTGGATGACGAGGAACTCTAGTATGGAGGAAGTTAGGTGGATGCCAAAGTCAACAAGCTTGTTTGGTTAGTAGTAACTAGCTAATAAAATAGTTTTTAGGACACATTTGTCATTTTTAAAAAAAAAATTTTACCACACAATTTTCAAATTAATAGCTAAAAGTCAATCAATTAGTTAAAAACAATGCAACCAAATGGATACAATGTGGATAGAAGTAGTCATAAAAAATCAACTACCAGTCATCAGGTTAAAAGTTTTGGGCCATTTAATAGAATGGAGAGAAGGGCTCCATGCAACTAACACCATATGATAAAGATTCAGGTTTACTCTTGTAAATGCCTGACTGGGCAATTATCACATTTGAGAAATTATCATTAAGAGCCATTAACATTTCTTCATTCATTAGCAAGCATCATATGGTTATCTACAAATCCCACAATATGGGGGCCATTACTCCCATCAGCACTGAACTTTGTACGGCTGTTTTAAAATTAATCCACAAGCATCAAATGGGCAAATGACCAACCCCCTGTTAGAACATTAATGCTTCATACAATACAAAAGAAATACATTATTAGTGAATTCAATCATCATGCTTTCATCAAAGTACAGAGTTGTGCCAGGCTTTTCAATCTAAATAAACAAGTAAAAAGAACCACAAATAAAGGTCTAAGATACAACTAGAAAAAGGCATTCCATACAGGAAGGGGATTTTTTCAGAAGAAAATGGCACATAAACACCACAAGACACATTAAGTACCTCCGAATGCACGGCAACCAAGGTGTGCAATAATTCCACAGCTGCATCACGCACACCCTGCAAGAAAGCAGCATCCCATGATACCAACAACTTCGAAGAGAATTTAAGAATAAACTAGGCAAAAAGAGAGAGATCAACAAGCTACAATATCACTCAATCCACACCTTGACTGCAGGTGCTGCTCCCCATTGAACACCAGAGTTCAGCAAATAGTTCACAGCCGCTGTTCTGATCAAATTAGCCTGGTGGTTGATGGAAAAAAAAAAGATTGTTTACCATATTACCCAAAAATAAATAAAAATGTACCATGCAAAGTGTTTTGTGGTTGAACTTTCATCAATTTGATCTGCAAACCACATGAAGCAAGAACCCACATCCCCCCTTCCAAAGAAAGAAAATATCTGTAACATTCATGGATGATCATTTGATTGGTACAAAGCAAGATACCATAAAACTGAAAAGCCACATTATCTTTAAACATTGAGTCGAAGTATATCAAATGAAGAATAAAATAAAATATAGAATAAAACAACCAAATAAAAACTTCAGTGGTTTATCTGGTTTAAACCTAGTGTTGCTCACCCTACCAACATATTGCACCCAGCTAGAAAATAATTTAAACTTAAGTTCTCACACCTCTAAAAGGACCTTACACCTTAAAACATTGCAGTTAATAGCAAATTTATACAGCAAAGACCAATAGTTGACCACCTACTTTTCTATGAAAGAAAAAAGAAACAAGAGATCGGATGATTTTTAGAAAAATTAATCTCATATTTTTCATCTTTAGACAGTATTGCAACTACATCAGTGACAGTTGTTAATAAACTACTGAAACATTCAAATCATGCAACTATAGTGGAATCTAGTAACAAAGATCTTGAAACTGAAACCAAATAGTGTTGATCCATAATCCCAACGTTATGCTAAACTCTACTTCTCTTGCTTGAAATCTTATGCTTTAGGTTGTATAAACCCATATGTCACATAAATCTATACGAGTCACACAATGTTAATCTAAAATCGAAACCAACTAGCAGAAATGCAAAAGTATTTCCAGAATGCCAAAGGGTTCATTATTTAGTGTACACTCAATAAAATCATCAAGCAACCATTGGGTTTTCTTTTCTTCTTCTTTTGTTTCTTTTGCTTGCATGTCTTAGAGGCTCCAAATCGCAGTGCCTAGGACAAAATATCCTTTGATTGCAAATTACTACAACATTTGCAGGGGTGGCCAAAGTGGTTGCCAGCAGGATTTGAGCTACAAACAGCAACAGCTATATCCAAGTCAAAGAGCCTCTCGGCCTGACCCTTGATGCTACATTTCAAGACTTCTCATATCTACCAACTTTCCAAAATCAAACATGATAACAGCTATAGAGGGTATAAAATGTTGTCAAAGAATCTACCAGCTTGCAATTACAAAGACCTACATGTAATGACTTGAGAACATTCTTGCAGTGCATAGTGGATTACTAAGAACAATTTATTCAACCACAAAGAACTCCTATGACATCTTAAAAGACTTTGCAAGTAAAAGAGAAGATGTTGCAACAAGTGCATCCACGTCCATTGCTTGTAGAGCATCAAATTTCATTTACCATTCTCATTCAGTTTGTAATTACACAAACCACACTGACATACAATTGATAGACCAACTTCTGCTGCCTAACAAATCACCATTAGTACAAACATACCCTAGGACCTCAGGACATGTTGAGCCTAATTTTAACGGCAAACCACTTAGATTAAAAACAGTAGCATTGTCACACCTGTTTAAAATATATAATGTGTCTCTTTCAACATGACGAGTTAATTCCATATAGGACTATTCAATAATTCTAGTACTTGGATATATTTATCGACTGACAACACTCACCACCTTAAACATAATATTATATCCAGCAAAAGACGTGTTGGACTACACCCCAGGAATCTATTTTTAAACTATTATTTTCACACAAGCCTAACAGCATATACTCTCCATCTGCATTAGTGTTTTCTGCTTGTGCATGTGAATAAATAACTTCTCCACCAAAATTAGAGAAATAAACCATTCAAAATGAGAGAACTTAGGCTATACCTTCGCAAAAGTATACTGAGCAAGAACTTTCTCTTCAAGACCAGAGAAAGACATTACTAAATCTTGTATATCACTGTCCTCTTCCTCTTTTTCCCTGAAGTAGCAAAGGCAAGATAGCTCCTTCAGTTTAACACTACCAAGCAAAATATATAAATGTACATGCTATTTTCATTGTAAATGCCAAAGTATTATGCAACAGACTTGTGGTAGCTTCGAAGTAGCCGAAAAACTCAAACATCCACAATTGCTAAACTGATGTTCATCATGATGAATAATCAGAGCTGTGCAGCATTTCCAACCGAATAAAACATAGTCTATGAAAGCTAACACAAAAACGTTGCAAGGCCTTATTCTCTTTTCTGATTAATTACTTGATCTACAGTCTGCACATGCTACATTAGGTCATAAAAGGGTGCAAAATCTCATCAGCCTGGAGTTGGTTAGAGTCATAACTGGAACACATGCCAGGATTGAACCGGGCACAACCTTCGGGCCGGGGGCTTGTAACTAATTGCATTACACTCTGCAATAAATCATGGACTGCAATGAAACAGCCAAGACTTGACTATTACCTGGACTGCAACCAAATATTCCTGTACTTCTTGTACAACTCATAAGTGAGTTCATCTTTGCAATATCCAATATTACTTAATACTATCAGCAACTGTTGATGTGAATCTACAACATTTCCAGGAAGATTAGATACATAATTTTCTTCTGATTCATTACAGAATGCATTTTCAAAATGCAAACTTTCTTTGCTTGATTTGTCGTGGGTAAGCTCACTTCCAACATGTTCCAGATAACCTGCCAGCGGACACCACATAAAAGCTTCATAAATTAAGTGGGGATCTTCGTCAAGTAACTTGCAAATATAAAGCTGGGAATGATTAATCAATCATACCAGCAAAATCTAGAAAACAGTTTAAGAAGGCAAGTCTAACAGATTCTTGAATTTCTTGAAGTTGCACAAACATATCTTCTGACTTTATAGCCTCAGTCCTTAAGGATTGAATCATCCTGGAAAAGAACATATCATGAGACATTCAAAGATTCTTGCTAGAACAGCCGGGTTATGCAGACAAAATCAGATTATATCAAATATATATACCAAGCATAGTCATGGTAAGATTTAGCAACTTACACACTAATATGATCCATTGCTGAGGCTATAACTGAGCGAAATGCAAGAGGCAATGAAGAGATTGTGTAAGGAGATTTGTTCCTTTCAAGAATAGATACTGGAAGCCATGTTTCACCTTTTGAAATCTCTTCGGTTGTTACCCGCATCCAAGAGCAAAGCCTAAGTACGTAAATCTTTGTAATCTCTGCTTGAAGTGTTCTGAGTGCCAATACTGTAACAAAGACATGGAACACTAAGAAATTGGTAACTAAGGAAAGGACAATTTCATTAAGAATTTACACACCAGCAGTAGGAGGAGCTGATTCTTTTGCTTCAAAAGCTTGGCATGCTTTAGATATTTCCTCTATGGCATCACCCATATATGACTGAAGAATATTTGATTCTTCAAGATCCTTAAATGTGTTTTGAACCTGCATTAACATTATACAGGAGCAGCTTTATCAGCCGATACGATCAAAGTCTCTATTTTTCTCACCCCCAACTCTCTTGCTTGATGAATTTCCTTCTCAAACCACCATTCAAACATAACACCACTATCGAAAAAATTACTTTGATGTAAAGCTTTCTTAGGGGGCATGATCTATCAACTTGAAACAGGAGTAACCATAGTGTACTCTCCGACACAGCACAAAACTGAATATTCACCTTAAATTCATATGCAGATATTGTACTGCGTATCATTCCAGCAACCTCATCGAGAGAATGAGCCGAGTACCTGCCATCTCCAACTTTGTCCTCAGTTTTATTTGCGGTGTTAACGTTTGATTCAGCAGACACTTGGGAAGACTGAAAGAAGATCCATGTTGAAAATGATGCAGACACTCAGATGATAAGATCATTGTAACAATTTCATAGTAGAGTCTAAGACAGACAACATTCAGAGTACCTTTGCAAATTTCCCACTGAAAACAGAAAGTGCTACTTTCCAGAAGGCTGGTATGTGATGGACAAGAACTGCAGTTAACCTCCGGATATATTTTCCTCTAAGAGTGTCAAATTCTTCACCAGTCAAGTCTACTGGCTGTAAATCTACTGGAAGAATGTTCCCCATATCCAACGAGTAATCGACATCTGACTGGCAGTAATAAAAGAAAACATGCAACAACTTATTCTTGTGAATCAATCCCTTAGTTATCTCAAATATCCAGATGTTAATTCACAGTAGTTATACATACTGAATGATTTAGATTCTGCTGAATTTGCCTCCATTTGGCATCAGAGAGAGCTCTTTGCCGCATCTCATTTTGCAAAGTTTCCATTCTTGCTTCATGATCGAAGGTGCATTTCTCAAGCAAACCTCGAATTCTGTGATTCTGCCAGAGAAAGAAACCTCAAGAATTAGGACCCTTTCAACTATGATATCATGGCATTTTATAAAAGTTTACCTCACACAGAAATGTTTTTCTGATTTGTCTATGAGCAACAGTGTACAGGTAACTTTTTTAGCAATCATACCGTCAGCAATGAGAGGTGAAGTTGGCCAATATGCATGTAATGACCAACTGCACCAGGTAAGTGACTATAATGTTGAAAGTTCACAAGTCCAAAAAGCACAATATAACACCAGAAAATGCACTAGTAATTTTTCCAGTACCATGCAGTTTGTAGCATAATAATCGAATTACTAACCTGTACATTTAAATAATGCCACACAGGATCTGAATCAGGTTCTAGCTCCAACAACAGCCTCACTGTGTTCTCAAGCTAAATAAAACACAGAAAACTTTTAGTTGCCACCACAGAGAAAATTAAATGTAAGTAGAAGTAGAATAATATTCTAGCAATATCAATCTGCCAGTGAGTTATGTATCACCTAACATAAATATTGCATATGTCACCAATTGATTAGGTCCTACATGGTATCAGAATATAAGGGAATATTAGTCTCCTTGGTATTACAATCATGTTTATATTTTTGAAACACCTGTTCCATTCAGTTAATTGAGTGATCAAGAGCCTAAAAGCGAACATGTACAAGTGCTGTCCTGAATGAAGTTCAAATTCTGTATTCAATTCATCACAAGCACAGAAAAAGAGGTTTCATTCACTACAGGAAGAAGTTATTCCACATAATCACATTGCCGCCATGCTTTACTCTCGAAGGTAGGCCTGTACTCTAATGTTGGTGGCACAACTTCAAACTTAATTGGTAGCCAACATGATGAAAGCTCTTTCTTTAATTTCCAATAGTCTGACCATTAAAGAGTGCTTAATTCATTTTCTAGGCAAAACTGGTATTTTTGAGAAAGTGATTTAGAAAATGCCAACCATACTGCATCCCACACGCACCTCTTATTGAAACTCATTTGAATTTGGTGACAAACAATACACAAATTTTTCAAATTAACTTTAAGCTGCAATGCCATTTCAGTTAGCCTCAATGCTAGCTGAAACAAATGGCAGATTCCGGGAAATCAAAAGACGACCTTTTTGTACAAAATCAAAATACCCTTCCAATACTCCATTTATATATTACACACATTCATGCATTCCTAAAATTGGGAAATGCAATGACATGTTGAATTAACTTGATCTAACAATAATGGTATGGATCTCACCAAACAACAATAAAATAAAGAACCAATAAGTGTTACACTCTGTGAGGAATTGGTTTTTGCAGTATATGATCAGTTATTCCTTCAAACCACTGTGGAATATGTAACCAAAGATCAAAAGTAGTATATTTGCTACTAAACGTAAATTTTAGTTTAAAAAAAAAGACACCACCAGAATATATAACATTGGAATATGGGCATAGGAAATTCTTGATATGCTATTTCCAAAAAAAGGAAATGGCCCACAAAATGGGAGTAAAAAACACTTACATTTGTTAGGTCTATGTGCGGATCTTCCATAGATTTGTAAAGTGTGCCTTTGAACTCACGCATTACTTTTTCAACCTCATCAAGAACACGTTTTAGTATATTTACCTGAAAGTGAGTAAAAATCAAACACATTAGGAAAAAAACAGAAAATGTGAGAAGGAAAAAGACACAGTAATGCTAGTGATTGAATATATGAGAAGAATTTGAAATTATACAAAGATGTTTCCACGACTGGTAAATGCTGCATATGTGCTATCTTTATAAGATGAGATTGGATAGAAAAAAAATAAGAATAGACAATAACACAAAGTGAGTTTCCCTAAAAGAGATGCACGTACAGGACAAACAAAGATCACATTGCATGTTTAAATGCATATGTCAACAACAATTATGCCAGATCATTTCATTTATCTAACCACATCAAAGTCAGAAAATGATCAAATCAACAAACATTTGCATATGCATGCCTGCCACACAAAAGCATATACATACACCCAGTGATCTTAAAACAGACACAGACATGGACACGACTATCACCAATGCTTCCTAATTTTGTCTAAAATATATTGTAGAAGAAGGTAGAGCAAAAGCAATTTTGATTCTTGCATACATGAGATGGTAGAGCAACTGACTTCGCCTTCTTGTATTCCCTAACTGCCAAGTCATATTCACCCTTGCTAATGCTCCCACGAATAGTGCTAGGCAAGTTAAAAAGTGTTCGAAATCTCTGAAGCATTCCTTGTACAGACCTAATCTTCTCAGCTTGTGCCTGTTTATAGAAAAAAATAAAAAGAAGCTAATTACCTCCATCACACCAAAAAGAATGCACTCAAAAGTTATTCTCAAGATTAAATTTTATCAACCTGTCTTTCAAATAGAGGCTCAAATGCACGTTGGGCCAGTGAACTAACTCCTTGCATGCAATTAAACAGCTGAGAAGTACCAGAACCTTCAGGGTCTTCTTCAATCCTTTTCAACTTTGATTCAATATCTGTGAATTAATAAGCAGGTCTCCACGTCAAAAACAAAAAACAAAAATGTGTTACTTATATCTAGAATTCCGATAAGATTTAGGGTACAGAAAGAATGAGCACCAAGAGCAAGGTGCCACCTGCATACCATCAATTGTAGTTTTGCAAGAAACAAAGCAGTCAAAGTTGTCTTTAACCAATTGTTTCCTCTGTTGAGTCCGTCCTTTGAGATCAGTTTTCAAAGCAAGAGCACCAGACTCTAAATCTGCTGCACTTGTATCATGATGTACTCGGGATAGAAACAGCTTTGAGTCAAACTTTTCAGAGAAATATAACAACTTCTCTACAAGCATACACATAAAAAAGTGTATTCAGCCATAACAACCACCAAAGAACGAAGCCAAAGTGAAATAAGAAATCACCAAGTCCCATATGAATTCATGATATCAGTAATGATGGGGGGAAGTTGAAGAAACTCTATCCAATTTCCATATCAGCAGTAGGAAACCAATTAGAGAACACTAAAAAAGGAAAATTCCAGCAAAAAGATTCCTGCAAGTTTTCCTTGTTTGTGTGTGTGTGTGTGGGTGAGAATTTAGTTTCCTTTAATATCAGTTAAATATGCACATACACTATATTTTTCAACATTATGAACATTCCAGTGCATTTTGTGCATGCATGTGTGTGTGTTGAGAGAGAGAGAGAGAGAGAGAGAGAGAGAGAGTACCACGAAGGTTACTATCAACATGATCTCTATCAGCTTTTGATGGAGAGCTTTCCAAAGACTCAGTGATTAACCTTAATGATTTGTTATCTATAATCCTGTCAGTTCCACATAAACTCAAGTTAGCATATCTAGTTCTTAAGGATTAACAATTACCTTCATCAATATGTGCTAGGAATTTAGTTAATGGCTTTACTACCATTAGGTTAACACAATTTCTAAAGAATATCATAAGGTAGTTTATCTTCCATTGAAAGGAAATTACAAGTAAATACAAAAACCAAACAGCATTGGAAAAATATCCCGTGGAATTCTCAAGCAGTCAACTGGCAAGTTCATGTATGAAATCAAACATTGATGAAAAATGGTTGAAATTGAAAACCAACCATAAATTAAAAAATTTGCATATCAACAAGGAGAGTGAGAAAATATGTTTCCAGAATTTGAGATCATAATAATGATAACGAAAGAAAAGCTTACCCCAATCCCAGAGGATCTATACATTCCATGCCACGAGGGAATGACTGTAGATTGTTAAGCCCCTTCCTAGCCAATGCTGAAGGTTTCTTCTCAAACTTTTGTGCCACAGGTGCTGTTCTTTTCTCTCGCATCTCACGCACCCTACGAGCAAGCTATCAAGGGATGGAGCATAACACATTTTCATCAACCAAAGGAGGTTCCAATTGCACATGTACAAAAAGAGAGGACAACTAAGTCACTTTTGGCCCAATATTACATAAAAACAGATGAGCAGCCAAATCCTGAACAGAACTATATATCGTACATTCCAGACCTTTATTTGAGCACCCTTATATCAAGATCAGTAACTTTGAAATGATTCAGACAACATTAGCAACAATAACTAATTTGTTGCTGGTACAAAAAATTTAGGCCTTAATGTGCAACAAGAATTCAGGCAACACACACTTCAATATAGCAATAAATTACTCAATATGCACACAGAAAAAATTCAGAATTTCTCAATGTTGCTCCAATCTCAGAAAAGATGCGAGGCCGTTGCCCTATCTTTTAACCATCCAACTCATATTACGCCAACTAAAGTGACTTATACAGCTACAAAATCGCGGATAGCCTAAAATACAACCATACTGGTTTTTTCCTTGTTTCAAGATACCAGAAGACCCTGGACAAACCATCGAGCAACTATCCATTCTTCCCTAAGCAAAGCTATGATGCGGCCATCCACAAACAGCTCTAAAGCTAAACTAGTTACAGAGTGGCACTGCAGACATTACATTATCTACTGTTTTTATGAACATCTTACTCAAAACAGCACCGATTAACAAACTCTAACCCTAATTCAGAGAGTACAAACCTCAATTAAAATGCTGAATCGCTAAAACATAAACTAAAAAGATCGAATTGCGTACCTCCTCCTCGTCGACTCTTTTCCAGCAATCCGGCTCCTCGCCGTCCCAATTCCGATCATCGTCCCTCCCTGCTCTCGATCCTCCTCCTCTGCTTTTCGCTGCTCCACCGCGATCCTTACTCACCACCTCCTCATCCCCGCTCGATATGCTCAGCATTTCCACCTCCGAATCGTCGTCGTCCTCCATCGGCCTCCGACTCTTCTGCTGCTGCTGCTTCACCGAGCCGGCGGCCGCCCTGGACGGCGGCGGCGCCGTCGCAGTCGGCTTCGGCGGCTGGACGAAATTCGCCACCGGCTTCCGTTTGTTGAGGGACGACGGCGGCCTCTGGTAGTTGAGATCGCGCTGGGCTTGCTCTTTCAGCGCCATCTGGAGAAGCTCGTCCTCGTCGCTGTCACTTGACATTTTCGTAATTTAATGGAAATTTAGGGGATAGATCTGGAAGTTCTGATAATTATTGATATTGGAATGCAGAAAATGCACAAAACCGTCTTCTTCTTTCTTTCTTTCTTGCTTCCTTTCTTTCTTGTTCTTCCGATTGATGGCAGATGGCGATTTTATTTAATCATCTAAAATTTGAAATGTTGTCCTTATCGTTTAAAAACTTTCGATCACAATCTGTGTACCATCGAGTATTTGCAATTGAGGACATTTCTCACCTTTGTGTGGAATCGAAAATATGGCGTGGCAAAAAAGTTTAATTATACGAAAGGGCAAAAAAA
>STGP01008865.1:0-10821 GCA_004918865.1 Caryocar brasiliense | reverse complement strand
CTTTTCCCTTGCTTTCTTTCTTGATCCACTGCAGGGAGGAAAAAAAATACAAAAGGGGAACAAATGACAGAAAATAGAGAAAACCCATTAAGTCTTTCTTGAATCCTGGATTGAAATCTTGGGCTTCTTGCAGTGAGGCTGTGGAAGGAATAAGAAGAAGAAGAAGAAACAAGAAGGAATAAAGAAAACCCAGATTGCAGCTGGTTGTTCTTCAATCTCCAATGCGGTCTTTGACAAGACCACAAACAAGAAAACGGCAAAAAGATTTCAGCTTTATAAAGAAAACCCAGATAGGAATTGCCGGATCTCAGCTGAAACAAGGAGCTGTCGTCGGAGTTTTTGGTGTTGGAGTGGCAATAGCAAAAGGTTGCAGCCTTGGATCTGATGGTGGGTGTGGCAATATTGAGATTAAAGGAAGAAGAAGAAGTGGCAGCGGTGAAAAAGGGGGTGTCTTTTGTTGGCGGTGGTAGTGACAAAGTTGTGATCTTGAGGCTGTATAAGAGAGGAATATGCAGCTTCATATCTCTCCTAGCATGAGAAGCATTACAATATCGAGCAGCAGCAGCAATGGGTTTATTGACTTAATGAAGATCAAGGTCGCAGCTCGCCACATCTCTTATCGAACCCTTTTCCACACCATCCTCATTCTTGCTTTCTTGTTGCCTTTTGTCTTCATTCTCACTGCCCTGGTCACACTTGAAGGCGTCAACAAGTGCTCCTCATTTGGTAACCCCCTTCTTACTGACCTTTTTTCTTTCTCATTGTTATTATGTGATTTGTCTTGCAATCTGATTTAGTTTTTGTGCGTTGTTGTATGGATGAAAGATTGGATCTTGATTTGATTTTGGGTTCTATTGATTGGTATGTGCCCCATGTAATGGATGTTATGTGTCACATGATCATGGTATTATGTGTGTGATTGTAAATGTTTTGTGATGGGTGGATCCTTGTTTTATTTGGGCTGTTTGTCAGGTGTTCCTGACGGGTGTTTATTTCTTGTTTAATGCTTTTTCGTGCATCCATGGATGCTGGTTAATTGTGGTTTATGCCTTTTTTTGGGATGAAAATCAATACGGCATATGCATGTTTTTTGTGGTTAGTGGTGACTGATCATGATTATTTATGCAACAATGTTTTGGTATTGTGGTCTGGTTGGTTATATTCATTATACTTTCAAGTTCGATATGCGTTGTGTTCAGGCCATGATATTCATTTTAGGTTCAGCTACTAGGTATTCAGATCCAAATCTCCACCTTTTTGTAGATCAATAATCCATTTGTGTGTATACTTAGATTTTACCACGGCTCTTTCCTGACCAGGATTTTCTGTCTATGACTTTTATTTTTTTGGTTACTTCATCTCCAATTTTTGGTTTTGAAATTCCCTCATGTTGTTTAAGTTCAGTTTTGCAGTGTATTGTGTTTGCCGTTTGTGGTGTGCATGTTGCTGAAGCAGAACACTAAGTCCTCTTGATTTCTTCTGTGTTTGTGTTGGATCCATCATGTTTATTCTAACTGTGCTTTTGTGCTTCAGATTGTTTAGGTAGGAGATTAGGACCGCGGCTTCTTGGCAGGGTTGATGATTCTGGGGTAAAATAACTTGTTTCCTCCATTCTTTAGTGTTCTTTCAGATTACATTGTACCTTAACCACTTATTTCTAACTACTGGCGCTGTTGATGTTTATGGTGTAGCAGAGGCTGGTTAAAGACTTTCACAAGATACTCAATCAAGTAAACACTGAAGAAATACCTGATGGTCTAAAGCTACCGGACTCTTTTAGCCAACTTGTTTCTGAAATGCAGAGCAACCAGTATGATGCAAGGACTTTTGCTTTTATATTGAGGGCTATGGTATGTTCCTTGCTATTCAACTAAGACATATTCATGCATATATCTGCGCTTTTTGGTTATTGTTTTTATTTAACTTGGAGATCAAAACTTGAGTTTGTAGTGTCATTGTTCTGAACATCTAACATGTGTATCTATCATCTTGCTTTAAGCTAGCTCTATCAAGAATTGAGTTCCTAATCTGTAGCAACCACTATATGGTAGCTAGAGGATCCTTTTACAGTTGGGGCACATGTTTGTGATTTGGGAAAAACAGTTTAAAATGACTGTCCTTCTTTCATTTGCAAAACAAAATTAAGAAGATTTATTATAGAATATGCTTGAAGTTTTGTCCTTTTTATATCCATTAGATAACAAATTAACAATGAACAGAGGGGATGATCAAGAGTGTTAGAAATGTAGTTTTTTGGATTTTTCCTGATTTAATAAAGCTTTTGAGCTGTACTTAATTTTTGCTGCATTTTGATGGCTAAGCAGAATCTGAAACAAGTTAGTTTTACTCAATATCATTGAAAGCTTTTCCGAATTTAATTTTAGTATGATAGATTTACAAGTGGCTCTGTTGTTTGATTTGTCCTGAGTTTCAGGTTATAGATTTACCCTGTCATGCAGGACAACTAGGGGAAACTATTGTAGGGTGATAGATGGTGAAATTATATTTTCAAAGAATGCATTTGAATCTGAAACTGGTTTGAGGAAAAGAATTACTAGCATTATACTAGTAGGGTTTAGGAATCGCTCCTATCCATGCATCACTAGGCATAAAGGCTGTAGACCACTGTGTTGCTGTGCTTAGGTGTATTGTGCTTTTTGCCTAATATATATAAGACTTTAGCTTTTACTAACTAAATTGAGTTTTGTTTATTGCTTGCATAAGATCTCTGGGTTGAGACATGACATGATTTAGTTGGTCTTGTCTTATTTTTGCTTGGGTCAATAATGCTGTAAGGTATCTAGTACCATTGTGATCCTTTGACCATCCTTGTAGTGCTATACGAAACAATGAATTAATCAAAACTTTAAAGATATGTTTTGCTATTTGGAAATATATGGATTTTATTCTTGTACTTTGTTAGTTGAAGGGTGTTTTGAATAGCTAGCGGATTCTTGGAGATCCAATCTCATATTTGGAAAAAGGAAAAAGATATCCTCTTAAAATTTGCTTGTGACTACCACTTCTAATTTTCTCACCTATGCTGTGGGGAGCACCATAGTGCTCAATGTCTGTACTCTCATGTTATTCTCAATAAACATAACACCTCTGAAAGAAAGTAATAATATTTACTGTGGAGGAGTTTCGATAGCATATTATTTTATCTGTTGTTGTTCTTGGTTTGTGCAGATGGAGAAGTTTGAAAGGGAAATTAGGGAATCTAGATTCTCTGAGCTGATGAATAAACACTTTGCTGCAAGCTCCATTCCAAAAGGCATTCACTGTCTCTCTCTCCGTCTGACTGATGAATACTCCTCTAATGCTCATGCTCGCAAACAATTGCCATCTCCGGAGTTACTTCCTGTTCTCTCTGACAACTCTTACTATCACTTTATACTGCCAACCGACAACATTTTGGCTGCTTCAGTTGTTGTCACTTCAACCATCCAATCATCTCTAAAACCTGAAAAGATAGTTTTTCATGTCATCACTGACAAGAAAACCTATGCCGGTATGCACTCGTGGTTTGCACTGAACCCAGTCTTCCCTGCTATTGTTGAAGTGAAAGGTGTTCACCAGTTTGACTGGTTAACCAGAGAGAACGTTCCAGTGCTAGAAGCTGTAGAGAACCATAACGGTATCAGGCATTACTATCATGGGAATCACATTGCAGGGGCCAAACTCAGTGATATAACTCCTAGGACATTTGCATCAAAATTGCAGGCTAGAAGTCCGAAGTACATATCCTTATTGAACCATCTCCGTATATACTTACCCGAGGTAATTGGATATGATATTAAACATTTCTCTTGTCTTGAAATATATGAGTCATATCACAATTTGATGTTCTGTTCCTTGTTTAATGGTGATGTGGACTTTTAACTTGCTTTTGATGCTACTGGCTTACTGACATTTGGCTCACAAGAACTTGTGCATCACAATTCTTGATTTCATTGGATGTTAACATTATTTCATTCTAATTTTTTCCATTCTTAATGTGATTGTCTCTCTCTTTCTTTTCTTTAAGCTTGTGCTAAAATCTTGGTGCTTGTTCTGTGTGTTGGACAGCTGTTTCCAAACCTTGACAAGGTGGTGTTTTTAGATGATGATGTTGTAATCCAGCAGGACTTATCACCGCTTTGGGATATTGACCTTGAAGGAAAAGTTAATGGAGCTGTAGAAACCTGCAAAGGAGAAGATGAGTGGGTAATGTCAAAGCGGTTCCGTAATTACTTCAATTTTTCTAACCCACTTATAGCAAATAGTTTGGACCCTGATGAATGTGCATGGGCTTATGGAATGAATATATTTGATCTCCGTGCATGGAGGAAAACAAATATAAGAGAAACCTACCATTCCTGGCTGAAACAGGTAAAATTTCACAACTGAGTACCTTTCTGACTCTGGTTTCTTCAAATAGGAGTTTGGTTAGATCATAGAATTGAGTCATAATGATCTCCTCCAACACCAAAAAGAATGGGATTTGTATGGGTTTATTTTTATTTATTTAGTTGCGGCGAATTGCCTGCATTCAATTGTTCCTCTTAAAAGAAGCTCTGTCTCTTATGTGGGTTTTTCTTAACAGAATCTGAAGTCAAACCTGACAATGTGGAAACTTGGGACCCTACCGCCAGCTTTGATTGCGTTTAGAGGTCACATTCACCCAATCAATCCATCTTGGCACATGCTTGGCTTGGGCTATCAGAATAAGACTAATATAGAGAGTGTAAAAAGAGCTGCAGTAATACATTACAATGGCCAATCAAAACCATGGCTTCAGATTGGCTTTGAGCATCTCCGGCCGTTTTGGTCAAAATATGTTAATTACTCCAATGATTTTGTAAGGAATTGCCACATTTTGGAGTCATAGTAATTCAACCATAGAAGCTAGAAACTACAGGTGGAATGGGAAAACACACGTTGATTTGGGTCATGCAACTTGTTTCCATGGCACCATCTCCTTTCTCGGGATCTATTAGAGAAGGCGAGCACAAATCAGCCAGAAAGAGCAATGTTTTCAGGTCTGAATTTACGGTCACCCCTCAAGCTCCTGCTGTAAAAGACCTCCATCACTAGCACGGGCATGGGATTCATTCTTTCAGCATGTAACATAGCAATCCATCATTTAATTTTTGGTTGGAAAAAAAGGACACTATTATTGGTCTTCCTGCTGGGATTCTAGCCTGATTTCACGGCGCTGCATATTTTTAGAATAACACAAGATACAGAAGATAAGAGAATGCGTGTGCCACAGCACCATGTTGATCGGTGCTTGGAAGAGGAAGGCTAGAGCAGTTCTTTTGTGAGGGCTCCCCCATATTAGCCCAGAAACGTTTTTTTCTCTTCATTTTTTTGCCCTAATATTGTTGTTTCATTTTGGTTAGTACGTCCCCCTCCCCCCACCCCCATTTTATTTTGATATCATACTCAGTGAAACTTAGGAGTAGGTAATGGAAATTTCTTTCCTACAGGTCCCATTTGATTGGGGGAACTCATCTTAGGTTATATATTGATATTTGTTATGTACGATTCACGACAAACATTTGAAATGTGCAGAAAAGTCATTTTCTTCTCAAATTTCTGTGTGTTCCAATGTTTCTTTCATGTTGCCAACATTTTTATTATTGTTATCCAGGACGTTTGACACCGAAGTTTTGGACCTTGCTTTTATTCTTCCCCTGTTACTTGATAATTTATCGAACCTGGCATGTTCATAACTTTTTGGCAAAATGGCCTGCAAGCAGTTCTTTCATTTGGCCAAGTGCTTGAAATACTTGAAAAAACAAGAGGGCCTTGTACGATATGGTGTTTATCCAAAGAATGTAAGCATTCCTGAAGAAGAGCATTAAAATGGGGACAAAGCTCATTATCAATGATGCCTTTGGCAACAGAATATTCTTGTCCACAGAATTCATTAAGTTGATGACAAGAAATACATCTAAAATAAAGTACTCGTGTTTTGTGAGAGCATCCAACAACCGGATTTGCTAATTCTGATAATTCAAGGTGAAGGCTCTTTGTGCCTCCAACTCATACAATTCCCCCCTCCCCACATCTTGATTGGACCCACTCCTGGTATTTTACCTTTTCTTGTCTTTAAAGCCAACCGAATTATCTCAATGATTAAGATTGGAATACCGTCATTTAGTGACTCAATCATACAAGTTATTAGTTGATTCTTCCGAAGACAATTGAGACCTCTAGAATCTAGATTGGCTGCCTTCTAGTTTTAACCATCCCATCATGGAAGTACCAAACATTTCTTAACTTGATCAATGACCATGATTCAGCGGCCGTGATAGGGCAAATACAAATTGAGTAAAGTGACGCGCAAACACAGAAAAGTAGAGTCTGCCTGTAAGTCCTATAACGTTAGTAGGTGTCGAGGTGGCGCATTGTCTTGTAGTTAGAAGTTGGCACTTTGCATAAAAAGGTGCAGAGTCTTTGGCTTTGCGTATAAAAGGAGAGAGAAAATCTGTCCATTTCCATGGTCTGAGGAGATCGCTAGGAGAAGGCGAAGAATGGAAGCATTGACCATAGATTTAGATGACTTTGAAAACTCCGTAACAGCCTCCTTTTCTCCGGGATTCTCATATTACTCGATCTCTTCTTCCTCTTCATTTTCTTGTATTACTCATCACTGAAACTCACATCAGTTTCTCCTTCTTCTTCTTCTTCTTCTTCTTCTGGGAACTTGTTTTAAGCCAAAAAGAAATCGACCCAGATCAGTTTTTGAGCCAAGTAAGCTGTCCCTTCGATAAAGTTTCAATCTTTTCTAATGCTTGCTTTGGTTTTTGATTGATTCGAGAATGACCCAATTGAGGGCTTGAGTTCAATTTTTCTGTTTTTTGAGAGCATGGTTTCATTTGGTGCTTTTCTGATGTGGTTTGTGTTTTGTAATAATGGTAGTTGTTACAGGCATTTATACAATGTCTATGGCTCTTTTTCTTTGGTTCTTTTAGGTGTTTCTTTTAGGCTTGGTTTGGAAAAGACCCAGTTGAGGATTTTTTTTTGGTGGTTTTTCTGATCTTTTGGAGATTTGGGAGAATTAAGATTTTAATTTGCTTGCGTGCATGTCTTTTACTCTAAACGTGTCTTATTTTCTTTTTCACTGAATGATCTGTTGCAACTTGCAATAATAATGGAGTTGATTTGGTTCTGAATTTGGATGGATTCAATTATTTATTGGTATCATTAATTGCTAGCTTTTATATAGAAAAATCACAATTTCAAAACTCCATCATCAATGGTGTTTTTTTATGACTAGTATTAAATATTAGGTTCCAGGCCTTGTTTGTGGCTAAATTTTATAAGGGTCAAAAGATTCTTACTGTGTTACTCATTTAATTTGGCAGATTACCCCAGTGCAGAATCTTGTTGAAATGTTGATCATTGTCAGGTGTTTAAGTGGGGATGTTGATTTCTAAGAGAGAATATAATTGAGACAGTTATAAAGTTGAGGAAAAGGTCCAAGTGAAAGTCTTGGGTGTCTGGATTTTGAGAGTCTGTGATTCTTTGAATATGGCTGGTGTGCAAGATCAATTAGAGATCAGATTTCGATTGACTGATGGAACAGACATTGGTCCTAAAACCTTTCCTGCCGCCACAAGTGTTGCAAGCTTGAAGGAAAACATTCTTGCTCAATGGCCTAAAGGTTAGTTAAGCAAGCTGGATGCCTTCCCTAACTTCCCCTCTCCCCCACACCACCACACCCACCCCCCCTACTGTCAGGTGCGAACACACTCGCACATGCTTGAGGGCACTCATTCACACGTACGATTCATACCATCATTGTCTTGGTTTGGTGTTCGTGTAGTTCTACAGCATAATATATAGTCATTTTGGACTTCTATCTCTTATTTAGTTGCTTACATGTTTATTTTAGGGCCCTAACAAAAGGAAATGGCATTGATCTTCGAATCATATGCAATTCCTTCAAGAGGATTGTTAAAAGTTTTCGCATTTTGTGTCTCCGTTCACCAGGGAGAAGTGAGAATTTTTGTATGGCAAAGGATAGTCTGATTAAGAAACCAAAAGTTATCTCCATGTTCAACAATCGCAGTTTTGATTCCACCATCGGCAATGCTGAAATGAAAATTATTTTTTGTATCTATCTAGAACTTTTGATCTTTGTAGCATGAGATTGCACAAATCATGGATTCTATAAATCAACTTTACCTTAGTCTTCTGATTCAATACTTTTCTATATTCTCTAGTATAAATTATGTGACTTCTCACTGGTGAACTTCCTTCCTTTGTGAAGTTTTAAGTACTTCTTTCAGTTAGTATATGTTCAAGACCTTTATGCCTGTTAATATCTCTTGGCCAGAGAAGGACAATTGTCCAAGGACAGTGAAAGACGTGAAGTTAATAAGTGCAGGAAAAATACTGGAGAACAATAGAACAATAGGGGAATGCCAGAGCCCACTCTGTGGTATCCCTGGTGGGGTTACAACCATGCATGTCGTTGTTCAACCACCTGCCATAGAGAAAGGTACAATTAATTATTGGCTGCTTTGAAGATAAGGAAAGCAGTACATATCACTTTGTTCTGATTACCTAATTGGCTTGGACTTTTCTTTTGTCTACAACTTATTTGTCTGGACGATCCTATAATTTGTTACTAATATGCATATGCTTTCTCGTGTAGCAGAAAAGAAAGTGGTAGGCAAACCAAAGCAGGGCAAATGTGTTTGCGTCATATTATAATTTTTCGCTCCCGAAGCAAAGATGATGTCAAGGTAAATTTTAGTTGGTTATCTCTGTGATGACAAACTTGTTTCATGCTTTGAGTTGATTGTCATTTTGTTGCTTGTTCTTTACCATATAGGTAACAAGTTTGAAGCTGGAATAGATAATATGAAGCTGGTGATTGCTGATTGATGAGATGCGACGGCATCATTCATGCTTTTACCATAGGTCATGTTTAGGCGCAGGTCTTTGCGACATTAATGCAGTTGCAATTCCAGCCACTTGTTATACGCGATTGTTGTTAAGTTGCTTCAACTGCGCCTTTATGCAGCTATATCTCAGATTTATATGTCCAAATTTTAACAGGGGCACTTATTTATCGGATTTTGCATTTCAAATTAATTCCAATTCGCCTTGTGCAGTTGTTATTTTCAACAACTCTCTGTGTTATGTGTCGAACTTGAAGCACCAAAAACCTCTTATTTGGTTTTCAGTCAGTGCCTTTCCTTTTTCTTTCAGTCACAGTGCTCTTGTCACTATGGCAGGAAAAGTAATTGGATGCAACCTGATTCTGTCAGTATAAATTTGTATATCACAAATGTGGTTATCCACCTAATGCCCTAATAAACAAGTGACCAATTTTTGCTTGACTATTATGTCTGGAGTGGTTGTAACCTCCTTGCCAAATTTGTTCAAATAAACCAAGCGTCCGACTGCCTTGACTAGACTAAAATATTTGGTAACAACCTCTGCCACTCTGGAGAGTTCCTGATTTTCCGTACATTATTAGATTCTGTATGCGTTCTTGCTGGCAAGCTTCTGTATGAATGTTTAGTGCCAATTTGATGCTAGATGTCGTTTATAATAGGTCAAAGGCAGAAATGCAAGCAACCCATTTTTTTCCTTGTTCAGAGCAAGGGTAGGGCTGTTACTTGGTCGGCTAGGAACATTCAATTTTGGCAGCATTGGTTGGTTCCTTGAGGGTTGAACTGGTTTGTTGACATTTTAACCAATTAGCTTACAAGACCTATGTTATGAGACACTTTTCTTTGCCTGAACGTCCAACCAGCTGCAGATCCAGGCCTCAGGGTTTCAGACCAGATATTGTACGGCAAGAACAATCAGACTTGTACATTTAAAAGAACCCAATTTACTACATAATAGAATTTTAAGGGTCATGTACATATAATCTTATTTTGCATTATGACACAATATACAGTCTTGAGGATTACTGCCTTTTCAGACGAGATATTCGCAACATATCAACACATCCATCATTCCGACGCTTGGGAATTCGAGGTGCCTTGATTATTTGAGCTTCACTGAAAGCAGCCTCCCTGGTTCAATGGATCCCTTCATTTCTCGGTTACATTCCAAGTTGAGCTTTTTGGCTTCGGCTAGCAACCTGTCATCTGGTGTAATACTTCTGCTTTCAGCTACTTGAAGAACTTGGTTCAACACATTTTTTTCTTGGATTTCCCTTGTTGACATGGATTTACCCCTCCAAATTTGTACTGGTGCACGCTAGTTGCATAATCCTATCGGCTGTCCAATCATTCCATGCCATTTATCCAATGAGCCCAAGTTTTTTTGGTTCCATAACCATCTCTTTTTTGTTACCTCTTCGGTCATCAGTGGCAACAATGTTTCTAGTCTGATCACTTCTCTCGAAAATTTGACAAATTTGGAGCTCGCTGGACCTTCAGCCGAAGTTGTACTACCTGTATTGTTCTAAGAACCTACTTTCTGGCCCATTACAACCTCAAATTGGGCCACCGTCCTTTGTTTCGTATTTTATGTCTTGCAGTTGGTCTCTGCATTCCCACACATAATGATTGCGGCCAAAAATTTTCTTAAAAATTTTAATTTCATTCTTAAAAGTAGAACTAAAATCTCCCGTGAATGGGAGGAAATCGCACAATTTTCTTTCTACGGAAAGAAAATGGATGATGGGCATTTTTTTCAAAAGGAATGACATTCCCATTTTTTGGTCTTCATCGTATCCACAGGCTTAGCTTCTAACACACAAACACACACACACACAACTGGCCACGTGTTTGCCCACAAACTTAAAAAGCCCGGACAAACACTCCCCCGAAGCACATAGTTATCAATCCTGCGACATTTCAC